>JBBDGP010005098.1:85000-137234 GCA_037952835.1 Lithobates septentrionalis
TGTAATGGTAGGGGGGATGGGATATCACCGGTTCAGGCTGGTGGTGGGGGTGTAATGGTGTGGGGGATGGGGTATCACCGGTTCAGGCTGGTGGTGGGGGTGTAATGGTGTGGGGGATGGGGTATTACCGGTTCAGGCTGGTGGTGGGGGTGTAATGGTGTGGGGGATGGGGTATCACCAGTTTAGGCTGGTGGTGGGGGTGTAATGGTGTGGGGGATGGGGTATCACCGGTTCAGGCTGGTGGTGGGGGTGTAATGGTAGGGGGGATGGGGTATCACCGGTTCAGGCTGGTGGTGGGGGTGTAATGGTAGGGGGGATGGGATATCACCGGTTCAGGCTGGTGGTGGGGGTGTAATGGTGGGGGGGATGGGATATCACCGGTTCAGGCTGATGGTGGGGGTGTAATGGTGTGGGGGATGGGGTATCACCGGTTCAGGCTGGTGGTGGGGGTGTAATGGTGGGGGGGATGGGGTATCACCGGTTCAGGCTGGTGGTGGGGGTGTAATGGTGGGGGGGATGGGGTATCACCGGTTCAGGCTGGTGGTGGGGGTGTAATGGTGTGGGGGATGGGGTATCACCGGTTCAGGCTGATGGTGGGGGTGTAATGGTGTGGGGGATGGGATATCACCGGTTCAGGCTTGTGATGGGGGTGTAATGGTGTGGGGGATGGGGTATCACCGGTTCAGGCTGGTGGTGGGGGTGTAATGGTGTGGGGGATGGGGTATCACCGGTTCAGGCTGGTGGTGGGGGTGTAATGGTGTGGGGGATGGGATATCACCGGTTCAGGCTGGTGGTGGGGGTGTAATGGTGTGGGGGATGGGGTATCACCGGTTCAGGCTGGTGGTGGGGGTGTAATGGTGTGGGGGGGATATTTTCTTGGCACACTTTGGGCCCCTTAGTACCAATTGATCATCGATTAATCACCACGGCCTACCTGAGTATTGTTGCTGACCATGTCCACCCCTTTATGACTACAGTGTCCCCATCTTCTGATGGCTCCTTCCAGCAGGATAATGCACCATGTCACAAAGCTCCAATCATCTCACCACTGGACAATGAGGTCCCTGTCCTCCAATGGCCTCCACACTCACCACATCTCATCCAATAGAGCACCTTCAGGAGGTGGTGGACTCCAGTGTTAGACTGACAGCACTGCAGCAAAGGACTGACTGACTCCTTCTGGACCTTCCTTCCCAGGTCTGTCAGCTGCTGAGCATTGAGTGATAGAGATCTAATATGAGGACAGGTTTAGGTACTTATAATAGCTCTAAAAATACATTCGGGGCTATCGCTATTAATGCTCTTACTAGATATTTGAAAATCTGTTTCTATTTGTTGGCTGCAGGAAAAAATGTAATCTTTTAGATGGAGCACACCGATATTTAAGGCCTGTATGACTATTTACCACTCAACTAGATTGATTGGTGGGCAGAACTTATGGGAAGGAGGTCAGCTTGAAGAAACAAAAGACAAAAACATCAACCAGACAGCAGAATCGCGGGGATAGAAAGTAGAGTTGCACCGATACCAATACCAAGCATTTGCACGAGATAGAGAGATATAAAGTAACATTGTTTATAAACATTGTTCAGAGGGGAGAGAGAGAGATACCAAGTAACATTGTTTATAAACATTGTTCAGAGGGGAGAGAGAGAGATACAAAGTAACATTACTTATAAACATTGTTCAGAGGGGAGACAGAGAGATACCAAGCAACATTGTTTATAAACATTGTTCAGAGGGGAGAGAGAGAGATACAAAGTAACATTACTTATAAACATTGTTCAGAGGGGAGATAGAGAGATATAAAGTAACATTACTTATAAACATTGTTCAGAGGGGAGAGAGAGAGATACCAAGTAACATTGTTTATAAACATTGTTCAGAGGGGAGAGAGAGAGATACAAAGTAACATTACTTATAAACATTGTTCAGAGGGGAGACAGAGAGATACCAAGTAACATTGTTTATAAACATTGTTCAGCCAGGAGATGGAGAGATACAAAGTAATATTGTTGATAAACATTGTTTAGATAGGAGATAGAGAGATACAAAATAACATTATTTACAAACATTGTTCAAAGTTGAAATCAGCGGTGACCCTTAATGCAGGGCATAGGGGCGCTGCCCCCCCCCCCCCCCATGCCATGCATCTGGCCCCCTAATCTACATACAGGATGCTGGATTCCAATGGGTTTTTTTTTTTAAGCACGCGATTAGAGCCCGAGGCTCTAATATACTTAAAAAAAGTGTGGTCTCCCAGTTGTGTGACAATAGCGAATGAATACTCGCTATTGTCTTCCTAATTCTGCTCCCGAGACCCGTCACCCAATTGGCAGAGAGGAGAAGTGATCCTATTGGGCGCCTAGAACAAGGATTGAGGAGGAGGGACGAGACGCACAGCGGAAGCCGGCGTGATGCCGAGGAGGAGGAGATGCAGGGGAAGCTCCCGCCCGGCAGATGGGGGATAGGGAGATACAAAGTGACATTAATATTTACAAACATTGTTCAAAGTTAAGATAGAGAGATACAAGGTAACATTGTTTATAAACATTGTTCAGCTGGGAGATCAGGAGAAAAAAAGTAACATTGTTTATAAACATTGTTCAGGAAAGAGATAGAGAACTACAAAGTAACATTGTTTATAAATGTTGATCAGATGGGCGATAGAGAGATAAAAAGTAACATTGTTTATAAACATTGAACAGACAGGAGATAGAGAGATACAAAGTAACATTGTTTATAAACATTGATCAGACAGGAGTTAAAGAGCTAAAAAGTAACATTGTTTATAAACATTGTTCAGAAAGGAGATAGAGAGATACAAAGTAACATTGTTTATAAACATTGACCAGACAGGAGATAGAGAGATACAAAGTAACATTGTTTATAAACATTGATCAGACAGGAGATAGAGAAATACAAAGTAACATTGTTTATAAATGTTGATCAGATGGGTGATGGAGAGATACAAAGTAACATTGTTTATAAACATTGACCAGACAGGAGATAGAGAGATACAAAGTAACATTGTTTATAAATATTGAACAGACAGGAGATAGAGAAATACAAAGTAACATTGTTTATAAACATTGACCAGACAGGAGATAGAGAGATACAAAGTAACATTGTTTATAAACATTGAACAGACAGGAGATAGAGAAATACAAAGTAACATTGTTTATAAACATTGGCCAGACAGGAGATAGAGAGATACAACGTAACATTGTTTATAAACATTGAACAGACAGGAGATAGAGAAATACAAAGTAACATTGTTTATAAACATTGACCAGACAGGAGATAGAGAGATACAAAGTAACATTGTTTATAAACATTGACCAGACAGGAGATAGAGAGATACAAAGTAACATTGTTTATAAACATTGAACAGACAGGAGATAGAGAAATACAAAGTAACATTGTTTATAAACATTGTTAACACGGGAGGGCAATAGTGGGGAAAACGCACTATTGAAGTGCTAGGAGAGGAAAAGAAGTCAGTGGATCCCTATCCAACTCAACCTACTGAACTTCAGGCGCAAAGACTTTCCTTTCAAGTGATAGTTCAGTGAAATCCTAACTGTACCTAAAGCTGCTCCCACCCCCATATTCTAACTACTCTGTGAAAAGAAAGATGTCTACACTCACCTATGCCGAGGGTGCTCTCTGGTCACATGACCAGCTTCAGTGGAGGAGGAGAGGAGAGACAGCCAACAATGAATGCCCCATAGAAATCCTATGGGTGACATCACTGCGTTGGCCCTGCAGCCATTGCTGGCGATCTCTCGTCCTTACTGAAGCCGGCCGCTGGAGAGATCATGTGACCGGACCGCCTTCAGAATAGGTAAGTATAGAGATCTTTCCCTTCAGAGGGTATTTAGAATGGAGGCGGGATCTGGCTTAGGTATAGTTAGGATTTGGCTGAACTTCTACTTTAATATTTTCCCCAACAGCCAAAAGGATATAAATCCACTCTGTGTGCACTGAACCCCTTTGCAAACCCAGATATTACCTTGTTAAAGTAGCAGTGACATCATCATGGTGCTGCACATGTGTAGAGAGCAAAGCTGTCAATAGGCCCCACCCACTGCAGAAAAGTACAGGAGTGGGCGGAGACAAAACCAGTCACTCTGCACAAGGAGAGAGAGCAGCAGGAGGGGACAAGCAGGCTCCACCCACTACAGAAAACTACAGTAGTGGGCAGAGACAAGACTGGTCACCCTGCACAAGGAGAAAGAGCAGGGCAGAGGGAGGGGACAAGCAGGCTCCACCCACTACAGGCTCCTTGCAGAAAACTACAGGAGTGGGCGGAGACAAGACCAGTCACCCTGCACAAGGAGAGAGAGAAGTGGGAGGGGACAAGCAGGCTCCACCCAACACAGAAAACTACAGGAGGGGGCGGAGACAAGACCAGTCACCCTGCACAAGGAGAGAGAGCAGCAGTGATTGGTCTTTATTACAGGAAGTCTCACACTGGATTTCTGCACAGATCTGGAAGAAATACACAAAGATCTCAGAGATTCAGGAAGAAGACACATGATTGATAAACGGATTTAAACGATAATTGTTTATCGTGGAGTTCAGCTCTAAGTAGAATATTGGTTTAGGGTGGGGTCACCCTTTGAAGCTCCTGCAGCGACGTGACACCCAAGTCTGATCAGTGTCAGATAACAGCGATGTATGCCGAGCCTCCACCATACGGCAGACGCTGCAGGCGCTGAGCGGAGTGTCAGTGACAGATGGCTGAGGTGACATAGTTTGGCTGTGATCACAGATCGAGGTAAAGAGCCAATCGGTGGCTCCTTACCACGTGATCAGCTGTGTCCAATCACAGCTGATCAAGGATGTAAACAGAAGCCAGTTATCGCACACCTCTCAACTTTATGAGATGGGAATGAGGGACACCTACCAGCAAAAGGATGCAGGCATAGGACACACCTCCTGCCACGCCCCTTAAAGGAGAATTGTACAAAAAAAAAACAAGATTGGTTAAACCCACAAGTGCTTTTTTTTTTTTGACCACTACTATTCCTTCATATTGGCTTTTGGAATTTACAAATGCAGCAATTTATAAATCAGATGAAAGGTTTTGCACTGGGAAACACTTTTTCATAGATAAAAAGTGCATTTTATATACATCTATATAGATCAGACCAAAATGAGGGACAAATGAGGAGGAAAGAGGGACAGAGGAGGGACATTTGCTCGAAATCAGGGACAGTCCCTCGAAATCAGGGACAGTTGGGAGCTATGGTTATCACCAGCACTCCTTTCCTCTCACTGACAGCAGAGGAGAGGAGAAGAGAGCCCATAACTGGCTTGTGTTAGTTAAAGGGACTTGTACACTGATTATCAGTGCAGTCCCAACAGTGTCCACCAGTGCTGCCAATCAGTGCCCATCAGTGCCTCCTCATCAGTGTCACCTATCAGTGCCCATCAGCGCCACCCATCAGTGCCTCCTATCAGTGACACCCATCAGTGACCCCCATCAGTGCCACCTATCAGTGACGCCCATCAGTGACCCCCATTAGTGCCACCCATCAATGCCACCTATCAGTGCCACCCATCAGTGTCACCTATCAGTGCCACCCATCAGTGTCCACCACTGCCACCTATCAGTGCCACCTATCAGTGCCACCTATCAGTGACACCCATCAATGACCCCCATCAGTGCCACTTATCAGTGCCCATCAGTGACACCCATCAGTGGCACCTATCAGTGACCCCCATCAGTGACCCCCATCAGTGCCACCTATCAGTGCCACCCATCAGTGTCCACCACTGCCACCTATCAGTGCCACCTATCAGTGCCACCTATCAGTGACACCCATCAATGACCCCCATCAGTGCCACTTATCAGTGCCCATCAGTGACACCCATCAGTGGCACCTATCAGTGACCCCCATCAGTGACCCCCATCAGTGCCACCTATCAGTGCCACCCATCAGTGTCCACCACTGCCACCTATCAGTGCAGCCTCATCAGTGCCCATCAGTGCCACCTATCAGTGCCACCCATCAGTGCCACCTATCAGTGACACCCATCAATGACCCCCATCAATGCCACTTATCAGTGCCCATCAGTGCCACCCATCAGTGGCACCTATCAGTGACCCCCATCAGTGGCACTTATCAGTGCCCATTAGTGCCACCCATCAGTGCCACCCATCAGTGCCACCTATCAGTGCAGCCTCATCAGTGCCCATCAGTACAGCCTATCAATGTGCATCAGTGCCGCCTCATCAGTGCCCATCAGTGAAGGAGGAAAAATTACCTGCTTGCAAAACTTTATAACAAACTATGAAAAGGCTTTTTTTTTTTTTTTTTTTAATTTCGGTCTTTATTTGTTTATTTAACAAAAAATAAAAAACGCAGAGGTGATCAAATATCACTAAAAGAAAGCTCTATTTGTGTGAAAAAAATTATAAAAATTCTGTTTGTGTACAGTGTTGCATGACCGCGCAATTGTCATTCAAAGTGTGACAGCGCTGAAAGGTGAAAAGTGGCCTGGGCAGGAAGGGGGGTAAAGGGCCCAGTAGGTAAGTGGTTAGGATAATCTCTGGTGATCCTTGGCTTGTCACATGGGAGACTAAAAGCAGACATATCAACACACATGACACAGACGTGCTTCACTGTTGTCACCATCAGAAATGCCGTGCAGACGTTGCTGGAACGCATGTGTAGTTGCCACAAGTAACAAAAATCCACCAATTCACCCCCCTGCCAGACTCCCATACAGCACTTGTAGAGACGATGAACAGTCCTTCGCTGGTTTTGTTTTTTTATTTATTGGGGGGTACAACTTGGTTGGGGGAAAGGGGTATATGCGATGCCCATAGAATAGTTCATTTCTGCCATCATATTTAAAGGGTTTAAAATTTAGTACATATTTGAGCCTGAAAAAATGATATGTATATATGATAGCCGTGATCTTCCTCCTGTATTTCCTCCTGCATCACCATGCAGACTTTTGCTCCTCTTCTGCTTAACTCCCGCAGACTATTGCTTCCAGACATTCCCTACCCATGATTGTGTAAGGGTGAGGACATCGCTCTTGACTGTGTAAGGGTGACGTTCCTAGAGATCCTCTCCTCCTGCATAAATCTTGCATTGAAATTGTTAGTGAAGTAATATGTCATAGACATGTGCACTGCCAAAAAATTCATTCGTTTTCATCTTAATTTCATTCGTCTATTTTTTTTTTAGTTTTTCAGGTTGTTTGATATGATCGCAATACGTAAATTAGTACAATCGTAAATTATTACATTTGTAAATTAGTACATTCGCACATTCATAAATTTGTACATTCGTATATTCGTAAATTCATAAATTCGTAAATTTGTACATTCGTACATTCGCTCATTCGTATATTTGTATATTCGTAAATTCATAAATTCGTACATTCGTACATTCGTAAATTCTTACATTCCTAAATTCGTACATTCGTAAATTCGTACATTCGTAAATTCTTACATTCCTAAATTCGCTCATTCGTATATTCGTATATTCGTAAATTCTTAAATTCGTACATTCGCACATTCGTAAATTTGTAAATTCATAAATTCGAAAATTTGTAAATTCGTACATTCGTAAATTCCAAAAATCTGTACATTCGTAAATTCGTACATTCGTTCATTCGTATATTCGTAAATTCATAAATTCGTACATTCGCACATTCGCGCATTCGTAAATTCGTACATTCGTTCATTCGTATATTAGTAAATTCGTACATTCGGGCATTCCTAAATTCATGCATTCGTACATTCGCACATTTGTACATTCGCTCATTCGTATATTTGTATATCCGTAAATTCATACATTCGTAAATTCGTAAATTCGTACATTCGTACATTCATACATTCGTAAATTTGTACATTCGTACATTCATACATTCGTAAATTCGTACATTCGTAAATTCATACATTCGTAAATTCGTACATTCGTAAATTCATACATTCGTAAATTCGTACATTCGTAAATTCATACATTCGTAAATTTGTACATTCGCACATTCGTACATTCGCTCATTCGTAAATTCATACATTCGTAAATTCGTAAATTCATACATTTGTAAATTAGAAAATTGGGAAATTTGTAAATTCGAAATTTGAAAATCCAAAAACCTGAAAATTCTAAAATCTGAAATAGTAACTAACTATTAAATTATAGGTATTGTAATTTCCTTTCAAATTTGGCTGTTAGTGAACGCAACAAATACGAATTTATCCGAAGTTACAAATTATCCGAAATAACGAATGCCGCATCTAAACAAATGGAACGGAACAAATTAATAATAAATAATAATAAAAAGTTTTTATTATTATTATTGTTATTTATTATTATTAATTCATTACGTTCCATTCGTTTGGATACGGCATTCGTTATTTTGGATAATTCGTAACTTCGGATAAATTTGTATGTGTTACGTTCACTAACAGCCAAATTTGAAAGGAAATTACAATACCTATAATTTAATAGTTAGTAGTAGTTAAGTTATTATTAATTAATTATTATTTCGGATTTCCGAATTTACAAATTTACGAATTCACTAATTTACGAATGTACGAATTTATGAATGTACGAATTTACAAATTTTCGAATATTCGAATTTAAGAATATTCTGAAAAATTCGTTAAACGGGTTTTCGTTAATTCGGATAATTGCACATGTCTAATATGTCACATCTTCTTCTGTATGATAGAAGGACCCACTCTGAATAGTTCCTCTGACTGGCTCTGGTTGCTCGCTGCTACTAGGCCAGAGGCCTGCATCACCTCCCCCCAGAGGCCCGGTAGTTTAGAAGCACATTTTGGGCGATGGACTACTGTTCCCAGCCAGCCCAGCTTGCAAATCCTGTGCCCACAGGCCACATCGATTTGACATAGATCCCCACAGTCTCTCCTCTGATCCAGGACTCCTCATCATTCACTGTGTAAATGATGAAGACTTTGCTAATGACAATGTAGAAGCAAAGTTCCCTCACAGACTTCCTGGCACACACGGCCCTCCACTGTGCTAACACTCACCGACCTTTCTCTGCCCTGAGTCCTTGATGGAGAACTTGAGCGGACCGTACGTTCCGACAGCTTCACGTGCCCCTCTGCTCCAGGTAGGGTGACCACATAAAAGTGCCCAGGACAGACCTGCAAAATACGGGACTGTCCCGGGCAATCCAGGACAGTCCCGTATTTTGCAGGTCTGTCCTGGGCACCTTCATTCCAGGAAAATACAGTGTCCCAGAATGAAACTAACCCCCCTTCCGATCCGATGCCCAGAATAAGGCATATCGCCACTCTACTCACTAACAGTACTTGTCCTGGCCGGGAATGTCTGGAGGGGCACAATCCCCACCCCCTGCCTGTGATTTGAGAAATCATAAATCCTGCCTCTTGTGTCTAATCACTGCAGGGCAGTGTAGAGCCAGGGTTGGAACAAGGGAAAATGGGTCTTGGTTGGCCAGGACAAGTACTGTCAGCGAGTAAAGTGGCGATGTGGTGGCCTTTTTTGGGGGCGTGATCAGTGCTTCTGGGTAGAGCGTGCACCCGTCGCCCTGGCTATGCTGTGATTCGTTACAGTACAAGCTGATTTTTGGAATGGGGGGGTGTCCCTGAATGCCAGTTTGGAAATGTGGTAACCCTAGCTCCAAGTGTTCTTTATCAGCCACCGTGTGATGATAAGGACATTGTCAATGACCGTGTAGAGGCAAAGTTCCTTCACAGCTCTCCCTTGGCCTCCTCCTGTGATCGTTACACCCCCCCCCCCAGATGGGGGTGCCCTCAGCTGCTGCCTAGTATGTCATCCTCCACTTCACTCAGCCGACATCTCCCCCCCAGTGGCATGTTACCTCAGCTTATATAGCAGGCCCGCCCCCTGCTAAAACCAGTTTGGGATTGGTTTAGGGCTCCCACATGAACTGCCTGCCACTCCAGTTCTAGGTCCTGCCCCCAGGCCCACAGGCCTGCCTAAATTTGCCTGTGCTGACAGTCTCCTAGTAAAATCCTATTACTAGCACCTACCTATTGGTAGAGGGTGCTATACATGCACACAGGTGGCTGCAAAGAGGCTGCTGGAGAGCCGAAGTACTAACACGCAACAACAGACAGAAAAAAAGGGGAAAGAAATATTTTTAGTAAAAAAAATGATTGTTTATGATAACAGCACTAAATGTTATCCAATTCTTGTTTTCATCCACTTTAAAGTGGAGTTCCACCCACTTTTACAACTCTTCATCATCCCTCACTAAACTGTGCACTGTAAATGAATTGGATATTTTTGTATTTTTTTCTCAGCACCTACTGTATATCTGCTGTATTCATTTTTCACTTCCTCCTCCCTGGCCGCGGCCCATCGCATCATTTCCTGTTTGCAATGCCTTCTGGGAAGGGGAGGCAACTTCCTCTGACACTGCCGTTGCTATGGAAACCTGACCTGAAACCTATTACACTGCTTGTGCTGCACTGAGCATGTGCGAGATCTGCAAGGATGAGATCCAGGAAGAAATACAGTCTGGCTTCAGATGCCCACACTTAAAATGGCCACGGTCTGCTGTAAGTTTATAAAATAACAAACTACTGCTATAAACTAACAAAACAGACCTTTGTTTACAGACTAACTTTACTAGAATACATTAAGCTTGTGTATTATAGGGGTATTTTTATTTAAAAAGTATAATTTCGGACGGAACACCACGTTAAGGCCTGGTTCACACCTATGCATTTTTTTAGTGCGTTCTCAGTTTTGAAGAAACACACTACAGTCCATGTAACATGGTTTCCTATGGATGTAGTTCACATCTGTGCATTTTATGGAAAGACTCAGGGACTTTTTTCTGGTTTTTGGCTCCATAGACTTCGATGGATCAAAAATGTGTATTGAAAAACGCAAAATGCACCTGGAATGTGCAAACTGCAACCTGAATAGGTGTGAATCAGGCCATAGGCTCCGTTCGCAACTTAAGTGCATCGAAATTGATGAGAACTGATTGGAAAACCACGCAGATTTCACTTGCAGAGACATCAGTTTACACGCGTGTCAGTTATGTGCCATGTTCACACCAATGTTGATGTCATGTCAGTTTTTTCCCCATGCAAAAAGCTGCATACGCGTTGCATATTCCTGCACAGAAAAAATCCACACGTGATACCAGTGTTTTGGTGTGAACAGAGCACATAGAGAACATTTTTTTTTTGCACAACGCATGCAGAAAAACTGCCGCCTCTGCACCATGGAGTGAACGAGGCCTCACACTAGTGATTCGCAACGCATTGCTGTTTAGATCACATGCGATGTCTGTGTGATGCGATTTCAGCCATGCAAACTGTATGGCTGAAATTGCATCGCATTCACACCAAAATGGTGCAGGACCCTTTTTTTTTTAGATCCGCACTGGAATCGGATCGCATGGGTGTCCACACCTATGCAATCCGATTCCTGCATCATTTCACAGTTCGTACTGCGATCTGCGAAACGATCTGGGGGTTAACTTTACGTGGACACCCGCATCGGTGTCGGGAGAGACAGCACCAGGAGAAGAGGGTGGTGGGAGAGACGGCGGCGGGAAAATATGGCACGGGGAGGGACAGTACCGGGAGAGACGGTACAAGGAGAAGACGGCACCGGGAGAGACGGCGGTGGGAGAAGATGGCACCGGGAGGGACAGTACCGGGAGAGACGGTACCAGGAGAAGACGGCACTAGGAGAAGACAGCACTGGGAGAGGCGGCGGCGGGGGGAAGACGGCACCGGGAGAGATGGCAGCTTGGTAGGGTGACCGCATGTCCCAGATTGCCCGGGACAGTCCCGTATTTTGCAGGTCTGTCCTGGGCACCTTCATTACAGGAGAATACAGTGTCCCAGAATGAAACTTAACCCCCCCCTACGATCCGATGCCCAGAATAAGGCACATCGCCACTCTACTCACTAACAGTACTTGTCCTGGCCGGGAATGTCTGGAGGGGCACAATCCCCACCCCCTGCCTGTGATTTGAGAAATTATAAATCCTGCCTCTTGTGTCTAATCACTGCAGGGCAGTGTAGGGCCAGCGTTGGAATAAGGGAAAATGGTTCTCGCTTGTCCAGCTCAAGTACTGTCAGTGAGTAAAGTGGCTATGTGGCGGCCTTTTTTTGGGGGATTCTGGGTAAGACGGTACCGTAAGGGACGGCGGTGGGAGAGACGGCGGCAGGAGAAGATGGCACCGGGAGAGACGGTACCGGGAGAAGACGGCACCGGGAGAGACGGTACCGGGAGAAGAGGCACTGGGAGAGACGGTACCGGGAGAAGACGGCACTGGGAGAGACGGTACTGGGAGAAGACGGCACTGGGAGAGACGGTGGTGGGGGAAGACAGCACCGGGACAAAATGGCAGCGGGAAAAGACGGCTACTGATAAAGATGGCACCGGAAGAGATGGCACTGGGAGAGACGTGGCGGGGAAGACAGCACCGGGAGAAACGGCGGTGGGAGAGGACGGCTCTGAGCTTTTCTTTTAATAAAGGACTTGTCAAAAACTGGTTCTTGTTTTTTTTTTTACATTTTTTTACCGACAACCACCGGCCAGGGTTGTCAGGAAGAGGCCCTTGTCCCCATCAGCATGGGGGCAAGGTGCTTTGGGGTTGGGGGGTGCAGAGCCCCCCCTGAACCAAAGCACCCACCCCCCCATGTTGAGGGCATGCGGCCAGGTATGGTTCAGGAGGGTCTGGTATGGTCTTTGGGAGGGGGACCCCACGCCGTTTTTTTTTGTGAATTTTTTTAGCCGGCAATTTTTTTTTACATTCAGCTGTCATATGGAAGCCCACAGACAGCTGATGACTCATCGGTTGCTAAGGACGCAGCGGCCAGCTTCACGGCCTGCTCCTTAGCAACCAGCTATATACAGTGAATGTAAAAAAAACCTCAAATCGAGGCAAAATCACGGTAAAAATGCAGCACTTGCGTTTTGGATGCGGGTTCATTGAAGTCTTTTACATGCAAAACACTACATTTTGGGAAAAAAAGTCCCCGACCCTGTCCAAAAATGCAGAGGCACAAAAATGCATTGATGTGAACGTGTTCTATAGGAACCCATGTTAAAAAAGTTCCCTGCATTTCTGCAAAATGCAAAAAGCATAAAAAAATGCATTAGAGTGAATCAAGCCTAAAGGTTTAATTTTTTTTTATATTTAGATCGCTGGCAGCATATTCCATCCATGCAGGGAAGATTCTCATTGGCTGATCAGCTTCCTGCACTCTGGGTAAATCATGGAATTTTTTTTAAGCAATACAATTTTGTTTTTTTTAAGCAATACAAAAAAATCCCAACTGCCAGTTACATAAGTCTGAAAGGAGACAAAATGGAAGTTACACAACCAGCTTCTTTTTTGTTGCAATCTGCAGTCAAGAGAGAGATACACACTGACATTGTTTATAAACTTTGATCAAAGAGGAGATAGAGAGATACAAAGTAACATTGTTTATAAACATTGTTCAGACAGGAAAGAAAGAGATACAATATTGTTTATAAACATTGTTCAGACAGGAGATAGAGAGATACAAAGTAACATTGTTTATAAACATTGTTCAGACAAGAGATAGGAATTATCCGAAATAATGAATGCCGCATCTAAACAAATGGAAAGGAATTAATTAATAATAAATAATAATAAAAAGTTTTTATTATTATTATTGCTACTTATTATTATTAGTTACGTTCCATTCGTTGAGACACGGCATTCCTTATTTCGGATAAATTCGTAACTTTGGATAAATTCATATTCGTTACGTTCACTAACAGCCAAATTGGAAAGAAAATCCCAATACCTATAATTTAATAGTTATTAATAGTTAAGTTATTATTAGTTAGTTATTATTTCAGATTTTCAAGTTTTCGGGTTTTCGAACTTCCAATTTCGAATATGTGAATTTCCTAATTTTCGAATTTACAAATATTAGGAAAAACTTGTTAAACGGGTTTTCGTTAATTCGGATATTTCCGAATGAACGAATTTGTCAAAATTTGTTAAAAAACTAATTCGGAACTAAACAAATTTCTCATGTCTAATTCTAACAAACTGAAGTGTTTCTGCTGCCAAACCCATTAGAGTGAGCACAAGGCCACTATGCTTTGCAGGACGGTCCTGCTTAGTTCATGCCTAGACTTTGGGGTGTCCCATCCCTAAATATGCAGGTGAACGCTCAGTTACTCAAATTCGAATAAAACTGTAATCTCTGGACACAGCCTGGGACTCGGTATCATCATGTGGGACTGTCACGGCAAATGCAGAACAGTTGGCATTTAAGGGAATACTGACTTTTGGTATTTGGTGACTGTGACAGACTCACCCGGGATAGAGGCTTTTGGAGGGGACTGAATGTGAGCCTCTTGCCTACAGATTATGGGCCCTGGCATTTGGGGTACCCTTGAGGTGTTGTTACTTTGGCTACGGGTCCTTGTCCCCCAGGACACACAGACTCTGGGGACCCTGTATTTGCCATAGTAGCAATAGTGACTGAGTCATACTGTTGGGACTCATACTGTGAGAAGATGCTAATATCATCAACTCCACTCACCTGTCTGATGTCAGCTATAATGTGTTTAATGTAAATGAGTTTAGTCTGGCTTACCACAGCTTCTAAGGGTATTCAACTCATTGTTGTTTGTTCTAATTAACCCTGTGTTGATATTTATAGTAATGTGTGTTAATTGAATGAGCTGATCACATTAGCCACCAGGACTGGCTAGGAGACAAACAGTCTAGGCTGAGGAGGGAGGAGATTGTTGTTTGTATTGATAATTGTAATTAGCTCCTGCTATTGTGTTTATACTACTGTGTGAAGCTCGGTGCCCACAAGTCTGTCCTACAGGTCATGTCTCTGAGTCATCTGGTCTGGGTAAATGATTAGTTAATTAGCTCATGTTAATTAGGTTAGGTTTTAGTCATTCTGCTGTGTATATATTTGTGTGAGATCTCAAATAAAAAGTCAGTCCATGTTAGCAACAAGCAAGTGTCGCCTTGTTTTGTGCTCAGAGAGGTTGGAATATCTGATATCTGTATCCAGACTACAAGGAGGTGGTATACTGACGGAAGCACTCAAGCGAAGTGTGGGACGTTCCGTGACAGTGACCAACATCAACGTATCAACCAAACAGATGTTAACAAGGTGTTTTTACTTTGTTCACATCTGTTTGGTTGATACATTGATGTTTGTCACCAAATGGCAAAAGCCAGTATTCGCTTAAATGCAGTGACTGTGCGTCCATAAGGGCGCACGGGCGTCGCCCCCTCTCTCCTGCCACCCTCTCTATCACCAATAGATAGATTCATGCATTGCATGAATCTATCTATGGCCGTCACTGCCACCCCCTTTTTAGGCGCCCGGCCCCTTTTCGGGGGCCTGAATTACAGCAGCGGGGGGGGGGGGTGTGTGTGTGTGTTTTTGAAGCACCTGATTAGAGCCAGAGGCTCTAATAGGCGTCAAAAAAGGTGACCTGCGAGCGCCATGCTGGGTGCTAGAAAAGCAAATGAATATTCAATTTCCTAACACTAAACCGCCTCTCCGCCAATCAGGTGCTCAGATCTGTTACCCATCACCTGATTGGCTGAAACGACAGGTGCTGTGATTGGACGCCTATCAGGCATCCAATCATAGCAGAGGATGGGAAGGGAGGACAGGAGAAGACATCGAGTAGCATCGAGGAGCTGTCCCACCAAAACAGGGTAAGTGCAGACGGCGGGCGGGGGGCATACTTGCAGCATTTGATATGGCACAGTGGCAGCATTTGAAATGGCACAGTGGCAGCATTTACTGGCACAGTGGGAGCATTTGATATGGCACAGTGGCTGTGTTTGATGGTACAGTGGCTGCAATTGATGGGCACAGTGGCTGTGTTTGATGGCACAGTGGCAGCAATTGATGGGTACAGTGGCTGCGTTTGATGGTACAGTGGCAGCAATTGATGGGCACAGTGGCGGCAATTTATGGGCACAGTGGTGGCAATTGATGGGCACAGTGGCTGCGATTGATGGTACAGTGAGGCTGCAATTGATGGGGGTTTTTTGCAGAATTTTTCAGTTTGTTTGCCCCCCCCCCCAAAAAAAATTTTGAGCACCAGCCGCCACTGCTTAAATGCCAACTGTTCTGTATTTGCCGTGACAGTCCCACATGATGATACCGAGTCCCAGGCTGTGTCCAGAGATCACAGTTTTATTCGTATTTGAGTTACTGAGCATTCACCTGCATATTTAGGGATGGGACACCCCAAAAGACTAGGCATGAACTAAGCAGGACTGTCCTGCAAAGTACAGTGGCAAGCATAGAGAAACCTTCCACAATGCAGTGAGAGGTGTCCCTGTTATGCTGCTATAAACACTTTGAGAGGAGTAATAACTTCTAAGTGCAGTGAACCAGATGGGCCAAACAGAGTTCACTCTGCAGAAGTCAGTGAATCATAACACCACTAGAGGGCGGTAAGAGATTGTATAAGAGCGAGGAAAGGCTGGGAGAGACAGATCATAAGGTGGACTGAGAGAAAGAAACCGGCCGAGTTCCTGGTGAGAAATACCAGCCGCCTGGCTTCCATTGGCTTCGTTACCTCCTGAGTTCCTAAACAAGCAGGCAGTCAAATCAGAATTCCTGATGTGCTTATTTGCTTTTATGACATGACAGCCAGGCAGTCTGCATTTTAAGACAGGACAGCTCTGTATATTTCCTGTAAAGAAGGACTCTGCTATGCGTTTAAAGGGAGCCTGTAAGAAAGTGTGAAGGCTGACATTTCTACCTTGGTTTTAGAGGTGGTCCTTCTGGGGCGAAGAATCCAATTTCCCAAAACAAGCATGTTGCCAAAAATATTTTTGGTTACAATTATGTACCTTGAATCAACTACGCCAAGTGCAAAGAACATCGATTTACAGTGCAGCTCATTGTGGGGGCTGCTGGGGGAGGCCGGATGTACCGCAAGTTAGAAAGGCGAGTGGTGACCCAAATGCCAAGACAAGGTCATCCAGCGTCCAGGCCAAACTGTGCCCCCTACTCTTTCCCTTATGGTTAGGGTCAGGGCACCCCCATCCCTGCAATAAACCATTGCGCCCAGGGCAGCCGACCCTCCTGCCCACCCCTTGTCCCGGCCTTGGGTGACCTACTCAAGGACCAGGATTCACCATCTTGGGATCCTGCCATGCATGCTCAGGCTCCACCTCCCAGACAAGGTGAGCAAGACGGGCCAATGATGACCCATCAGCTGCATCAGGATTCCAACTTATGCCACATCATCAGACTCCTTGGCCCATGTTTCAAGATGAGGCAGGTGGGATGCCTGGTGCCCGTTGCCATGGGCCCCTCCCACCTAGGAAGCAGTGCGAGGACAAGGTCACTTAGAGCCCAGGGCAAAAATGCCAAACTGCGCCCCCTCCCCCCATGATGTGTCAGCAAAAATACCCCCCAAAAAAAGTTGAACACTAATTAGCATTCCTCCTCCTCACAGTACAAATTAGACACCCTCCCACCCAGCACAAATCTTTGCCTCCTCCATGCCCCAAATCTCACCAGCACAAATGCCCCACCCCCCCCTAAAAAAAAAATCACTCCTCCCAGCACAAATCCTCCACTCCTCAAATTTCTCCTCCGAGTACACATTCTCTCACCCCCCCAAAAGTCTCACTAGCACAAATCCCCCTCCCTCTCTACCATATCACCTCTTCCAGCACAAACCCCCAAATTAATCCCCCCCGAATCACCACTCTTAGCACACACACCCCAATTTCCCCTCCTACAAAAATTCTTGCCCCCCATTCTCTTCCTCCCAATACAAATCCCCTCCCCCGCAAACTCCTTATGGTGCCGCCCCCCCACCCACCCCTTGTCCCGGCCCTGCCTCCAATTGAGCTATTTAAGCTCAGATCATGCTTGAATAGCTGCATCCTTGGCTAGTATAGCTGTGAACATAAAAACAAAAAAATCTCCGCGCTATCATAAAAAGAACCCCCAGAAAGAGCAGCAGTTCAACTGTGGAAATCACAACATAAGGAAAACAAAAAGAAAAAACTGCGCTATGAAATGAAATTGCACAGAAATCAATAATGCAATAAATCAGTTTATACACTGGAAACCCACATAAACATCCAATGAAATCAGATCATTAATGCAATAATTATAAAATACATTTTTGTGACAAAGTCTATAGACGTGAAAAGATCTGAAAGAATCCTTCAATAGTTCTCAGTGAATAGCAAGTGGGAAGATGAAAATTAGATACACCCAGCAAAGCGATCCTTCACCATCACACATATGCGCTTACCAGATGGAAAGCAATATAAGGCACGTCTCAAGGTTGTTAACCCGATCAGGCAACTTGACGTAAACACTACTCCAGATAGCGCTAGGAGTGATGGGCGTGTAGAATGAGACACAATATCCTATCTGGAATGGCCCTCCGTACAGCATGGATCCAACCAAACGCCAACCCGAATTAATCACATAGGGGTAGAAGAAAGGCAGCCATAGCGTAAATCCGATAGGAACTTTTATTAAAATATGGTAAAACACTTACAAATTGGAAGTATAAGGAGAGCATTCGCCGGCCAGCAAGCGAGCGCCCGTTCGTAGTAGCGTGCAAAATTTTACATTTATTCAATAAGCCCTGGACTCTTTCTGTGAGTCTTGCGAGCTTTCCCCGAGCTTCTCCTCCTTAGTATAGCTGCATCCTTGGCTAGTATAGCTGTGACCCAGGAAGTGATGTAATGCACTTCATTTCTGGGGTCATTGGTCACAGGAGGTATCCAGGAACAGATGTTCCCCGACTTTCTGCTGCTCTTAGACCCCTTTCACACTGAGGCAGTTTTCAGGCGCCTGTAAAGCGCCCGAAAACTGCCTCCCATTCATTACAATGAGTGCTTTCAAACCCGGGTGGTGCGCTTGCGGGACATTAGAAAAAGTCCTCCAAGGAGCATCTTTGGGGCAGTTAGGGAGCGTTGTATACAGCACTCCCAAAACGCCCATGCCCATTGGAATGAATGGGAAGCGCCTGAAAAATTATTCCGAAGCGCCGCAACACAGGAGGTTTTAACCCCTTTTTTGGGGTTCAAAGCACCCCGCCAGCGGCCGAACATCGGTAAAGCGCTGCTAAAACGAGCGACGCATTACCGCGAACACACGGGCAGCTCCGTGTGAAAGGGGTCTTACTGTATGAACAGTTTCTCACCATCCCGGGCTCCACGTGGGAACCACGGTGCACTTTAAGAGTCCAATACAAGTGGATCAGTTTTATCTCAAATACCTCCGAAGGTTGTTAAAGCGAGTGCAAAGCGAGAAGCAGCCGCGAGCTTGATTTAACCCCTTGTCTACCATGCTGTTTATAAATGTACCTTGGTACACAAGTGGTTAAGGCTGGAAGGAATGTGAAATACATGACTAATGATTTACGAAGAAAACATCATCGCTGTGAAATATCAGCGTTATCTCCTCGCGGTCAGTTTGGAGAATCTAGAGGTTGAGAATTCGCCGTTATCGCTCAGTTCCGCTATTAACACTTTTTATTGCAAAACGGCAAACAGAACATTACAAAACCAAGGACAGCATCCTCCATCTGTCACTTATTACTTCTAGGAACTGACACTCCGACTTAGCATGCAAGTATCAGCTGAGCCTCCCTCCTGGCACAGAGACATCCCAGACAGTCCCAGACAGTCCCGGCCAACTGGGGTCATCTGCAAACTCCAGCAAACTCAGTCACACTCATATTCTTGCAAAATGCCAATAATTATTTACCAACAGGCAGGGATAACAATGTGGATCTTCTAGTAACTTTACAAGTCTGCATTCCCCCAGTGATCAGAATTCAACATTGTAACTTTGTAGCAAGTCACAAGATGAGAACCAGGAGGCTGTTTCCTCCATATAGATCACTATAGGGGTCCCCAGCAGGAGGAAGGAGGTCCTGATTTCTCTATATAGATCTTTATATCACTAGAGGGATCACCACCTGGAGGAAGGAGGTCCTGATTTCTCTATATAGATCTTTATATCACTGGAGGGACCACCAGCAGGGGGAAGGAGGTTCTGATTCCTCTATATAGATCTTTATATCAGTAGAGGGGTCCTCAGCAAGAGGAAGGAGGTCCTGATTTCTCTATATAGATCTTCATATAACTAAAGGGACCACCAGCAGGAGGAAGGAGGTCCTGATTCCTCTATATAGATCTTTATATCACTAGAGGGGTCACCAGCAGGAGAACGGAGGTCCTGATTCCTCTATATAGATCTTTATATCACTAGAGAGATCACCAGCATGAGGAATGAGGTCCTGATTTCTCTATATAGATCTTCATATAACTAAAGGGACCACCAGCAGGAGGAAGGAGGTCCTGATTCCTCTATATAGATCTTTATATCACTAGAGGGATCACCAGCAGGAGGAAGGAGGTCCTGATTTCTCTATATAGATCTTTATATCACTAGAGGGATCACCAGCAGGAGGAAGGAGGTCCTGATTTCTCTATATAGATCTTCATATAACTAAAGGGACCACCAGCAGGAGGAAGGAGGTCCTGATTCCTCTATATAGATCTTTATATCACTAGAGAGATCACCAGCAGGAGGAAGGAGGTCCTGATTCCTCTATATAGATCTTTATATCACTAGAGAGATCACCAGCAGGAGGAAGGAGGTCCTGATTCCTCTTTATAGATCTTTATATCACTAGAGGGATCACCAGTAGGAGGAAGGAGGTCCTGATTCCTCTATATAGATCTTTATATCACTAGAGGGATCACCAGCAGGAGGAAGGAGGTCCTGATTCCTCTATAGAGATCTTTATATCACTAGAGGGGTCACCAGTAGGAGGAAGGAGGTCCTGATTCCTCTATATAGATCTTTATATCACTAGAGAGATCACCAGCAGGAGGAAGGAGGTCCTGATTCCTCTATATAGATCTTTATATCACTAGAGGGATCACCAGCAAGAGGAAGGAGGTCCTGATTCCTCTTTATAGATCTTTATTTAGACATATTTTCAAATACTGAGACCTCACTTAAAGATATTAAATAGAACAAGTCCAGAGATGGGTAACAAATTGGTGGAAGGTCTGAGGGATAAAACATCAGCAGATACCGCAGGAACTTCATATGTCCAGTCTGGGGGAAAGAAAAGAAATGGGGGATATGACTGAACCCTTAAAACCTCGTACTCAGACAAAAAGATTAGAAAAAAAGAAAAGAGAAATAGGGACTGACTCGATGGACCACTTAGTCTTTTTCTTCCATCTACTGAATGTTTCTTCTATTGAAACCTTTGAGTAGGACTGAAAAGGTTTGGGGCCCCCCGGCTCATGCTGTACATGGAGGTGAGCTGCACCCAGCCAATAACTTTCCATTTCTTCCAACTGCCGAAGCTTTATGGTTCCAGCAGCCTCTGTACACAGCTGCATTAGATCTGTGCGCAGGCCACCTCCCCTCCAATGCCACCCAGAGAGCTCTGCACCCAACCCAACAACTTGTCCTGCAGATGGTGGGCCCATGGGGTGGTTTCGTTTAAGGCCAGTTGTTTCTTCTTTGAAATGGCTTACACTGTAATTCTCCACCCAGTGTGAGCTGTCATTCTGTCTCTAGGAAGATTCGGGCCCGGGCTGGGGGAATTCTAGGGATGTGTGCTTAACTCAGCTCTGCAGTTGTTGATGGAATCGAAGTCTGGGTTTTATTACTGCAGCTCTCCTCGTATGACCCCACCACCTGCGTCTGCCTCAAGGAGGCTCAATAAGGGGCCTGGAGCCACAGAGAGAATGCTGAGCCAACTGATTCCTGCTGGATGATAGGGAGCTACAAATCCCAGCAAACCTAAAAAGAGATAGATAGATAGATAGATAGATAGATAGATAGATAGATAGATAGATAGATAGATAGATAGATAGATAGATAGATAGATAGCAGGAAGGAAGAATGAATGGATGGAGAGAAGGAGGAAGGAAGGATAGTAATGAAGGAGAGAAGGATGGATGTAAGGAAAGAAGGAAGAAAAAAGGAAGGAAGGAAGGATCGAAGAATGAATGGATAAATGGAGGGTGGAAGAAAGGAAGGAAGAAGTGAAGGAAGGATTTTTGAAAGGAAGAATGGATAAATGGATAGGAGGAAGGATGGATAGAGAGAAGGAAGAAAGGATGGATAGAGAGAAAGATAGATGGGAGAAAGGAAGGAAGGATGAATGGAGAGAGGAAGGAAGGACAGACGGAAGCAATGAGGAAGGATGGATGTAAGGAAGGAAGGACAGAAAGAAGGAAAGGAAGAAGAATGGAAGGATGGATGGATGGAGAGATAGATAGAATGAAGGATGGGGGAAGGAAGGGTGAAAGGAAGGAAAGAAGGATGGATGGATGGTTAGATAGAAAGAAGGAAGGATAGAGAGATAAATAGATGGGGGTAAGAAAGGAAGGAAGGATGGATGGATGGATGGATGGATGGATGGAAGAATGGAAGGAAGGAAGGAAGGAAGGAAGGAAGGAAGGAAGGAAGGAAGGAAGGAAGGAAGGAAGGAAGGATGGAAGATAGGAAAGAAGGAAGGAAAGAAGGATTGATGGATGGACAAAAGGAAGGAAGGAATGAAGGAAGGAAGAAGAGATAGAAGGATGGATGATGGGTAGAAGGAAGGATGGATATAGAGATAGATGGGAGGAGGGAAGATAAGGAAGGAAGGAAGAAATGAAAGGAAAGGATGAAAGTAAGAATGGATGGATGGATAGAAGGAAGCAAGGATTGATAGATAGATAGATAGATAGATAGATAGATAGATAGATAGATAGATAGATAGATAGATAGATAGATACGTATAGACTATATTACCAAAAGTATTGGGACACATGCCTTTACACACACATGAACTTTAATGGCATCCCAGTCTTGGTCCTATACAAGGTCCATAAAGACATGGATGAGCGAGTTTGGAGTGGAGGAACTTGACTGGCCTGCACAGAGTCCTGACCTAAACCCAATAGAACACCTTTGGGATGAATTAGATTGAAGACTGTGAGCCAGGCATTCTCATCCAACATCAGTGCCTGACCTCGCAAATGCACTTCTGGAAGAATGGTCAAACATTCCCATAGATACCCTCCTAAACCTTGTGGACAGCCTTCCCAGAAGAGTTGAACCTCTTATGATGATGAATCATCGAATGATGATTTGCCAGGGGTCACCGAATCCTGGGCTGTTCCTGAATCCCGCACCGCTCTCCCAGCCTTTTCACGGCCTCCCAGCTGGTCTGTTCCTGGAGCCCGCGGCTACCTACTCAGGCCTCTTTGCAGCCGTCCATTCAGTTCACGGCATGGCTGGGGGGCAGAGACTAGAGGTCAGCTGACTGGTGAGGAATGTGAAATGGGTGGGGCTGAAGGAGACCCTATCTACTGATTTCGGCATTGGTTGCACTGCTGTGAGACACCACAGAGCTGGAGACACAGTGAGTAACACTACCTGTGATTATAGTTGCCATTAAAAGTCCCCACTACAGTTCTCAGATCAGCGGATGACCTTGATCAAGAGCACCTAAGTTGGCTGATCAGAACACCCCCCAGCATTGCCACTTATCCCAACTACCCGAGAGCACTGGCACTCATCCCATCCCTTTAAAAATAGAGAATACATGGAAGGGAGAGGAAAAGAGGGGGAGGAACAAAGAAAAAGGGGGAGAAAGAATAAGAGAAAGAACAGGAAAGACGGCTAGAGAGAGGGATGGGGAAAAAAAACAAGAAATTAGGATTGAGAGAGATAAAGGGGAAAGAAAGGAGAACAAAGAGAAAGAGTGGTACATCTTAAAATGTACCATAAGGGGTTTTACCTCTTCAGATCCGTGCTATAGCTGAATGACGGCTACAGTGTGGACCTACTTTGCCGGGAGGGCGTCAATAGACGTCCTGCCATGCTCGAGCGGCCCCCTGCAGGGCGCGTGCAGCGCGCTCTGTGATCAGCGAGTCTATGAGACTCGGCTGGTCACAGTTCGGCGTAAGGGGTCGATCCCGACCCCGTACCACGTGATCAGCTGTCAGCCAATGACAGCTGATCATGCGATGTAAACAGAGCCGGTAATCGGCTATTTTTTCTCCTCGCGCTAATAGCGCGAGGAGAAAAACAAAAAGCCGATCACCGGTGGCTGTCAGAGGGACATCGGTCCCGATCAAGGAGAGCCGCCGCCAGCTCACCTGTGCCCACCTGTGCCACCTACCAGTGCCCACCAGCGCCACCCACCAGTGCCCACAGTGCCACCTATCAGTGCCCACAGTGCCACCTATCAGTGTCACCAATCAGTGCCTCATCAACAGTGCTGCCCATCTGTGTTACCTACCAGTGCCCATCAGTGCCACCTATCAGTGTCACCTACCAGTGCCCATCAGTGCCACCTATCAGTGGTACCTATCAGTAACACCTATCAGTGCCCCCATCAGGGCCCAACCGTGCCATCTTATCAATGGCCATCAGTGCCGCCTTATCTATCCCCATCAGTGCCGCCTCATCAGCGCATACCAATGAAGGAGAAAAATTACCTGCTTGCAAAATTTTATAACAAGCTATGAAACATGATATATATATATTTTTTCTATCTATAGATAGATAGAAACATTATTATCCATAATATTACCCGATAAAAGACAAAATATGAATCTCAATCATAGCGAGATTCCTTTCAAGAGAGCAAAATAGATAGATAGAAAGAAAGATAGATAAATAATGGATGGGTAGATAGATAGATAGATAGATAGATAGATAGATAGATAGATAGATAGATAGATAGATAGATAGATAGATAGATAGATAATTGGATCAATTATATATATATATATATAGAGAGAGAGAGATCAAAGAAAGATAGATAGATAGATAGATAGATAGATAGATAGATAGATAGATAGATAGATAGATAGATAGATAGATAGATAGATAGATAGATAGATAGATAGACCCTTCAGCGATGAGCAATCAGAAAGCTTCTGCTGTCTGTGCTGCTAAATATAGGCCTCCAGACCGATGAGAAGACATAAGAGCGAGTCCATTTCTCTGGGAATGAGCCGATGAGGAATGTTCGGAGGAATCCAAGGGGAAGATATTTATATCGGTTGGAGGAAGGTGGGGAGGAGGGGGTCCTCCTGACTGCCCAGAAAGTGCAGATGTGGAATTCATGGTGGAGAAGGTCCGTACATTGCCAGCCCCCCAAATCTCAGGTTCACAGTACCTACCAATCTATAGTTTAGTATATTTGAAATTATGTCTCAGTTTTTTTTTTTACCTCTTGCTGCCCACGTAACTCATTTGTGTGGCATCAAAGAGGGCGGGGTTTAATGCCCAGACGTCTCACATGAGCGTCCATGGGTGACCAAGGACAAGTTTGAGCCAACATCCGTCGGAAGAAAAAAAAACGTGGATTTTGTTTTCGGAATGTCCGATCGTGTGTACGTGGCACAAGGGGGTTTCTGCTCACCAAACTACCCACTTACATCACAGTTCCCAGCATTTCCCTTAAAATTAGGGTTCCCAAAGCCCACAGGGCACCCATTACACCCTCCCTTAGTGTACTCACTCACTTGGAGGCAGGAGAGAGAAGGGAGGGAGGGCGGGGACCTCAGTCACAGACATTGGATGGGGAGCTCACTCACCTGAGGATGGAGGCTCAGGCATCAAAGCCTTTCATCCACGGTGAATCTGCTGTTTGCTGAGCTTCAAACTTCCAGCCCACACATCCCTTTCCTGAGGCACAGAACGCCGGGTATTGGAGTGTAGGTGCAGGGCACACAGAGGGGTAGGGGCGGGAGGAGGAGGAGCAGATCAAGCCCGCTCTCCTCTCCTGTCCGTGTATGAGGGTGGGGCCCGTGTGCACATCTATGCACTCAGCGGTTGCGATACTTGAAGTCCTTTCAGAATACTGTGTCCGGGTTTCAGGTGGCCTGAAACCCGGACGCACAATTCAAAACCTGAACTGCCCGGGTGAATCCCGGACAGGTGGCAACCCTAGGTGAAGTCTACAGAGGTGAGGGGGGGGGCCCCTTCTCCCGCCGCCAATAAAAGTGATCTTGCGGCGGATCCGGCGCAGAGACCACTTTTATATGAAAGCGGACCGCCCGCTGAAGAAGAGGATACCGGGGGTTATGGTAGATAGCTGCCGCCATAACAACGATATTCCTCTTCAAAGTGCCGACGTATATCGGCGTGGCCCAGTCCGGAAGTGGTTAACAAAGCATTCGGCTGTCAACCCCCCCCCCCCCCCCAAAAAAAAAGTCAGTCTGCCAAGTCTCACATCATTCCTCAGCCGCGGAACTAACTATAAACATTGTAACGTTTTGTTCTTTAGATCAAAAGGGATGAACTTCGGTCTGTAAATGAGGGAAGTTTAACCACTTATGGCAGGAATACACAATAAGAAAATCGGGGTGAAAATTTCCGTTCTGCGAACGATCGTTCCGATTTTCTACTCGTTGATGCCCAGCAAGTAATACCCGATATCGAACGAAAAAGACCGATTGAAAAAAAATGGAAAAAAAAGTTGTGTTGTATCGTTTGCGAACGAACGGTATTCATCGGTGTGAAGGTCGTACCGCCCGTAAAACATCTCTTGAACATTATGACGCATGAGCGGAACTAGTTGATGACCCCACTGGGACGTGAGACGTCAACACTGCGTATGAAATCGATTGCTCTTTCAAAGATTTTTTTTTGGGAGTTGGTTTAATGTTGGCGACAAATTTTTGGTCGCTGTTTCGTTGGTCGGCGGTCGAGCGATCGGTCGATTATTCCTGCTATTAAAGACTAAACCTTTTCCTGACACTTGTTGCTTACAAGTTAAAATCATTATTTTTTTTTTTTTGCTAGAAAATGACTTAGAACCCTCAAACATTATATGTATATTTTTAGCAGAGACCCTGGAGAATAAAATAGTGGTTGTTGCAATATTTTATGTCACGCTGTATTTGCACAGCGGTCTTTCAAATGCAATTTTTTTTGGAAAAAAATACACTTTCATGAATTTAAAAAAAAAAAAAAAAAAAAAAAAACGTAAAGTTAGTCCAATTTTTTTTTTAGTATAATTTGAAAGATAATGTTACGCCACGAGAATCGTGATCTCTATTCTAAGTGAAATAAAAAATCTTGATTCTCATTTTTTCCCCAGAATCGTTGAAGCTAACACAGAACAGCCCGAGGATCTCATAGGTGGAATTCCTCCAGGTCTGGGCCGGTAAACGCCACGAGAATCGTGATCTCTATTCTAAGTGAAAAAAAAAATCTTGATTCTCATTTTTTCCCCAGAATCGTAGAAGCTAACACAGAACAGCCCGAGGATCTCATAGGTGGAATTCCTCCAGGTCTCGGCCGGTTTGGGGACTTTGTCATACAGATCTGTCACCTCACAGACACCCGATGGCCCCTTCAGCTGTAGGCTTCTGTTCCTTTAAAGGGCACCTGTCACTGGTGGGCATTGCAGGCCAATGGCAGCTCTGGGCCGACCCCTTTAGAGCTCGTGGACAAGCCAGGGGGACAGTAGAAGCTGGCAGGTTGAGGCGTGATCTTACCACCCCATGACCGCCCCACCTAAACAAGGGCATGCAGCCACCCAGGGGTGTACAGGTGCCACGGTTGCGGCAAAAATGAAACAGCGCGTCGCATTCGGGTGGGGCGGTACTGCCACCGAGCGCGACCCCCAATGAAATGAATGGGGCCTTTAAAGGGCAGCCAGCTGTGGCTAATGGCTGACCCTTGGAGCTCAATAAAACATGCAGCCAAAGGGGGGCACTAACAGCAGGCGGTTGAGCTGCGCTTTTACTGCCCCCCCTCCAACTGTCCACCTAAACAAGGGCATGCAGCCGTTCGGGGTTGTACGCGCGCTGTGATGCTTTGCTTCATGGGCATGCAAAAAAATAAATAAATAAAATGCCAGTACTGCCTCCAACTGCAATGCATTCAAGTGAAAGGGGCCTTTAAAGGGCACCTGTCACTTGTACACCAAGGGCTGACCCTTGGGGCTCATTCACACAGGTAACCGGGGGGGGGGGGGGGGAGTTAAAGCAGATGGTTGAGCTGCAGTTTTCGGCCCCCCCACCTAAAGCCACCCAGGGACATGCCCCGATCTCGATGCTCTGTGTAGTCACAGTAAAAATTAAACAGCATGACCCATCCAAGGGAGGGGGGGGGGGGGGCAGTACTGGCTGAGCGGAACCCATGCATGCGGATGTGGCGCAGTGAGTTGGCATTTTCAGACTTATTGCCTTCTCACCTCCTGTCAAACGGCCCCGAAAAGCAATCCAACACAGATTACTTTTCAGAGGGGCAGTAGGCCTGCCATACGCATGAGTGAGCCCTTAAAGGAACATCTTTAGATTGTAAGCTCTATGGACCCTCTTGTGTAGTATTATAACTGTACTGCCTCCCTTTGTTTTGTAAAGCATAGACCGCTGGCGCTATATAAGTCCTGTATAATAATAATAATAACAACAATAAAAAAAATTCTGAATAATAACAATAAAAAAAAATTCTGAATAATATTAATATTATAAATCCTGAATAATAATGTTAATAATAATAATAATAATATAAATCCTGTACAATAATAATAATAAACATCCTTATTATTAATAATAATAATAATAATAATAATATAAAACATGTAGAACAATAATAAAAATAATAATAAAAATCCTGTATAATATTAATACTAATGATAATAATATTATTATTATAAATCCTGAATAATACTACTACTAATAATAATAAAAATTATTATTATTATTAATAATAATAATAATGTAAATCCTGAATAATACAATTATTAATAATAATTTAAATCCTGTATTATAATAATAATATTAATTCTGTATAATAATAATAATAATAATAAAAATCCCAAATAATAATATTAATAATAATAAAAATCCCAAATAATAATATTAATAATAATATAAATCCTGAATAATAATAATAATAATCCTGTATAATAAAAATGATGATAATATTAAAAATCCTGAATAATAATAATATAAATCCTGTATAATAATCCTGTATTATAATAAAAAAAATATCAGAAGCACTGATCCCAGCGCTCTAATGGATAGAAAAAAAATTAATGCACTATAGCAGCTATTATATAAACTGGAAGTATTCAGTGCAAACAAACAATACTTTTATATACAAACAATATTTTTTATTTTTTTTATATTTTTTTTATAAAAAAAATTTAAGAAAAAGTAAAAATGAAACATCATAGAATTCATAAGTGATAGTAACACAAGACATTTACACAATCTCTAGTATACCTGCATCACAAACCCGTGAATTGGCTACATCTGTGCAAGCAAGGGGCAGTCTTAATGTTATGACATATTAAAATATAATAGCCGTATATATATATATACATCAAATGTAACTTTTAAAGTTGCATATAACATAAAAAACTGAAATTATAATCCCATTGCAGATGGGGCAATAAGTAAACCATTAGACAAATGTCATAACAGTAAACCCACGTAATATAGGTCAAAAAATCAGTAAAACGAAATACTAGATCATTGAGGGTTTACATAAGGCCAATAGAGAAGTATTACTAATTACTAATCAAAAAATAATATAAAAAACAAAACAAAAAAAAAACCTTTATCGGATGGGGGATGGGATTGTGCTCACCAAAATGCATAGCACTGCAGACACCCAAAAAAAACCATTAAAATATCTTAAAAAATAAATGAATTAGTCTATAGGTGCCTTATATAATTAGGGATAGGGTTGAGCCCTCCAGACCCCAAAGAATATGCCCTGAAAAGATATATACATTGCAGTGCAACTGAAAACCACGGGACTAATGCCGCATACACATGAGCGGACTTTCCGGCAGACTTGGTCCGGCGGACCGGACTCCGTCGGACAATTCGATCGTGTGTGGGCTTTTTTTCCCCAAAAGTCTGACGGACCTAGAAATAAAACATGTTTCATATCTTTCCGATGGACTCGAGTCCGGTCAAAAAATCCGCTCGTCTGTATGCTAGTCCGATGGACAAAAACCGACGCTAGGGCAGCTATTGGCCGGGGGCCCCATGAGTTGTCAGTCCGCCCCTGGTTCGGTCGTACGTCATCACGTACGAATCCGTCGGACTTTGGTGTGATCGTGTGTAGGCAAGTCCGTTCATTCGGAAAGTCCGTCGGACCAGTCTGGTCGAAAAGTCCGCCCGTGTGTACGCGGCATAATAGTCACTAATAAAACAATTTAGGTCCAGATCCATGTTCATTCCATTAGGGCTTAGATTATTGGTCAAACAGATCCATTGGGTTTCACGTTTTGACAACTCGCGGGCCAAATTGCTGCCCCTCCATGAGGGGTGTATCTTGTCTGTTCCCCAAAACTTCAACCCCACTGGACCCCTGTCATGCCTTTGTCTGAAGTGTCATGAAACACTATGGTCTTTATACCCAATCAGAATATTGTAAATATGCTCAGAGACCCTCTTGCCCAATGTTTTCTTGGTCCTGCCGCTTTACATTAGACCACAAGGGGCACTCTAGAGCATATACTACATGAGTAGAAAGGCAGGAGATGAATTCTTCAACTTCGAACTCCATACCATTGGCCGTAGATCTAAATCTGCTCAGACCCCTGGTACGGGTGTTGACCTGCTGATATGCCTTACATTTCCTACAGGCATAAAACCCCGCTCCATCCCAAAACGTTTGAGGTCTGGTGGGAGGATCCAGAACCTTTTTTTTTTTACCACTTTATCACCAAACGTTGCCGTCCTCCTATATGTAAAAGGAGGAGCATCTGGAAGCACTTTGTTCAAAGTCTTGTCCATTCTCAAAATTCTCCAATGCTTCCTAAAAATAGATTCTACGTCTCTAAATTGCTCATGAAAGTTGCTGATAAAGCCCCATTCATATTTATTTTTATCATGAACTTTTACCCTAGCCACAAGACAAGAGCCCTGTGTGGAAGCTCCGAACCCATGTATGACTTTGTCCAGATGTCGGGAATTGCAACCCTTTTCGACAAAACGATTCTTAACCACTTCCGGACCACCCCCAAAGTCCTAACTTTGAAGAGGAATATTGTTGTTATGGCAGCAGCTAGCTACCATAACCCCGGCATCCTCTTCTTCGGCCAGCGGTCTGCTTTCCGAGTGGTCTCTGCAGCGGATTCGCCCCGAGATGACTTGTATCGGCGGCGGGAGAGGGAACCCCCCTCCCGCCGCGCTCTGTTGCCCTCCGCCACTAACCGGTGGCGATCGGATGCTCTTCCTTGCTGGGTATGGAGACGAGTGAGGGGGGAAGATGGCCCCCACCCGTCTCCATACCATTGCAGGGCGAAAGCGACGTCAAAACGTCACTTCCGCCCATTAGCTCTTAATGGGCCATATTTTTTTTTTTTTTAAATGACCAAATGTTTTTTTTTTTTTTTTCTAATTGCATTTTAGTGTAAACTAAGGGAAACAGGCAGTGGAGCCTTACGGCTTCACTGCCCGTTTCCTACTGCGCATGCGCGAGTCGCGCAGCGCTTTGTGAATGGGACACGATGTGTTGTGGGACGCACACAGTTCCCATAACACACCGCGCCCCATTCCCCAGAAGACAACGCGGGGAGGAGAAGAGACAACATCACCGCGGCGTAGGAAGAGGCAGATTAGGAAGACTGCCTAGCAACAGCCATTTCACGTAAGTAAAAAAATTTTTTTTTTTCTTTTCCTCCATTTTTTAAGGTATTTTTTTGTGAAATTTTTTTTTCTTTTCATGGTGGACCTCCACTTTAAGAGGTCCTGTCATGCTTTTTTTCTATTACAAGGGATGTTTACATTCCTTGTAATAGGAATAAAAGTGACACAATTTTAAAAAAAAAAAAAGAACAGTGTAAAAATAAAAGGTAAAATAAATATGAAATTTATTTTTTTTTTTAAACGCGCCCTGTCCCGCCGAGCTCGCGTGCAGAAGCGAACGCATAAAACGGTGTTCAAACCACACATGTGAGGTATCGCCGCGATCGGTAGAGCGAGAGCAATAATTCTAGACCTCCTCTGTAACTCAAAACATGCAACCTGTAGAATTTTTTTAAACATCGCCTATGGAGACTTTTAAAGGTAAAAGTTTGTCGCCATTACGCGAGCGGGCGCAATTTTTGAAGCGCGACATGTTGGGTATCAATTTACTCGGCGTAGCATTATCTTTCACAATAGAAAAAAAAATTGGGCTAACTTTACTGTTGTCTTATTTAATTAAAAAAAAAAAGTGTATTTGTTAAAAAAAAAAACGCGTTTGTAAGACCGCTGCGCAAATACGGTGTGACAGAAAGTATTGCAATGACCGCCATTTTATTCTCTAGGGTGTTCGAAAAAAAAAAATGTATAATGTTTGGGGGTTCTAAGTAATTTTCTAGCAAACAACAAACCTCAAAAAAAAGGTTGGGTCCTTAAGTGGTTAATCTGCTGTGTTTGTGTGGCGTAATCTAAATCTGAAGAGCCGTTCCTGCGAATTCGTGTGAACTGACCTTTTGGGTTGTTACGCAACCATAGTGGATGGTCTCCACTATTAATAGGAATATAACTATTAACGATCAGTTGGCTTAAAATATACTTTGGTACGCCATAAATGATGACTTCTCATCATTGTTATGCCGCGTACACACGAGTGGACATTACGGCGGACTTTGCCCGGCGGACTTTTCGACGTACTTTCCGACGGACTCTGTGAATGAACGGACTTGCCTACACACAATCCACCAAAGTCCGTCGAATTCGTACGTGATGACGTACGACCGGACTAAAACAAGGAAGTTCATAGCCAGTAGCCAATAGCTGCCCTAGCGTGGCTTTTTGTCCGTCGAACTAGCATACAGACGGCGGACTTTTCGACCGGACTCGATTTCAACGGATAAATTTAAAACAAGTTTCAAATCTAATTCCGTCGAACTTTTGAGAAAACAAAGTCCGCTGGAGCCCACACACATCGAATTGTCCGACGAAATCCAGTCCGCCGGGCAAAGTCCGCCGTAATGTCCGCTCGTGTGTACGCGGCATTAGATCTAGGTAGTTGATTAGTTTGTTACTCCAATTAAATTCCAATTTGATATTATTGGTGTTCAACCCTTCTGAGAACTCGATCAATGAAGCCTCCGATCCCTGCCAAACAAAAGAACAGATGGTCAATGTAGCGTTGGTAAAAGATGAGTTCTTTCCTCTCTCTACCATAGATCCATTTGTCTTCCCACTCGCTCATGAATAAGTTGGCGAGACTGGGCGCAAATTTAGCGCCCATCGCCACACCTTGTCTTTGGTTAACCACTTGCTTACTGGGCACTTAAACCCCCCTCCTGCCCAGACCAATTTTCAGCTTTCAGCGCTGTCGCACTTTGAATGACAATTGCGCGGTCATACTACACTGTACCCAAATGAAATTTTTATCATTTTTTTCCCACAAATAGAGCTTTCTTTTGGTGGTATTTGATCACAGCTTTTATTTTTTGCTAAACAAACAAAAAAAAATGGAAAATTTAAAAAAAAACAAAAAACCTGTTTCATAGTTTGTTATAAAATTTTGCAAACAGGTAATTTTTCTCCTTCATTGATATGCGCTGATGAGGCGGCACTGGTGGGCACTGATAGGCTGCACTGATGGGCACTGATAGGCACAGTTAAGGCGGCACTGATAGGCACAGTTAAGGCGGCACTGATAGGCACAGATAAGGCGGCACTGATAGGCACAGATAAGGCGGTACTGATGGGCACAGATAAGGCGGCACTGATGGCCACTGATGGGTGGCACGGATGGGTGGCACTGATGGGTGGCCCTGATGGGTACCACTGATGGGGGGCTGATAGGTACCACTGATGGGGGGCACTGATAGGTACCACTGATGGGGGGCACTGATGGGCGGCACTGATGGGCACTTATGGGTACTGGTAGGTGACACTGATGGGCACTGATAGGTGGCACTGATGTGCAGCACTGTTGTTGTGGCACTGATTGTGGGCACTGATGGGTGGCACTGTGGGCACTGATGGGTGGAGCTGGTGGGCACTGGTAGGCGGCACTGCTGCCTATTGCTAGGTGTCACTGGCAGGGGGCACAGGTGGGCACTGATGATCGCCGTGATCGGGACTGATGTCCCTCTCATGGCCGCCGGTGATCGGCTTTTTATTCCTCCCCACTGTTTCCTCCCCGCTGTCAACGCGAGGAGAAAAAATAGCCGATTACCGGCTCTGTTGACATCACATGATCAGCTGTCATTGGCTGACAGCTAATCACGTGGTAAGGGGTCGTGATCGACCCCTTACTCCGATCTGCGATCAGGCGAATGTCATAGACTCGCTGATCACAGAAAGCGCCGCACGTGCCCTGCAGGGGGTGCGCAGGCTGCTCGTGCACGGCGCAACGTCTATAGACGTAAGTCCCGGCAAAGCAGGTCCACGCTGTAGCCGTCATTCGGCTGTAGCGCGGATCTCTAGTGGTTAAAGAATTTGCCGTAAGGCAAAATTCTAAAACCCTCCTGAGAAACTTTTTCTGAATAAAGGGAATGTCATGCCTTTGGCAAAACGCCCATTTGAGGGCTAGTAATGCGTCGTCGTGCTGAATTATTGTGTACAACGAAGATACATTCGCCGTTACCAAATACACCTCGGCGTTCTCAGGAAAAAAACACCTCTTCAATTATTTGTAGAAAGTTAGCGGTATCTTTCAGATAAGCCTTTGTACGTGAAGCGCTCATATCTGCAAAAAGTGGTCAAGATATTGACCGATTCTAGATGTTACGGAATCTATCCCATTTACAATGGGTCTTGCTGGTGGATCTACTGGATCCTTATGGGTTTCCGGTAAAGTATATAATTGTCGGGATACGACTAAAACTTGGTAATCAAAATAACTTTTCTTTTTTAGTCAACACTCTCATATAGAAGCCACAATCAGCCAGATTAAAGAGATCCATCCTATAACTATTGGTTGGGTCTTTATCCAGCTGAAAATACGTATCACTCTCTGAGAGGATGGACAACAACTGGGAGTGGTAAAAGTTTTTTTTATCCCAAATCCCCACCCCACCTCCCTTGTCGGCAGGGCGTATAATTACATTTTTCCCGCTTTCCGGTGCCTTAATACCCTCCTGAATTTATTTGGGGGTGAACATTCTTTTTAGGGATCACGTCTTCCAAATCCTTTAAAACCAATTGCTTAACCGTTTGCCGACCAGCGCACGACGATTTATGTCGGCACAATGGCACGGCTGCGCAAATGGGCGTGCCCGTACGTCCCCTTTAAGACGCGGCATTGTGGGCGCGCACGCGCCTGGCGCGTACTCCGTGAGCGTGCCTAGCAACGTGACAGGGATCTACTGCTCTCTGTCATCGGGAGCAGTGATCTCTGTCATGTCAGTTGTAGCCCATCCCCCCCCCCCCACAGTTAGAATCACTCCCTAGGACACACTTAACCCCTTGATCGCCCCCTAGTGTTTAACCCCTTCCCTGCCAGTGTCATTTACACAGTAATCAGTGCATTTTTATAGCACCGATGGCATTTTTAATATTCTTTTTTTTTTTTATTAGTAATGGCGGCGATCTGCGATTTTTATCGGGACTGCGACATTATGGCGGACACATCGGACATTTTTGAAACTATTTTGGGACCATTGGCATTTATACAGCGATTGGTGCTATAAAAATGCATTCATTACTGTGTAAATGACACTGGCAGGGAAGGGGTTAAACACTAGGGGGCGATGAAGGGGTTAAGTGTGTCCTAGGGAGTGATTCTAACTGGGGGGGGAGGGGCTTCCACTCACATTTCAGCGATCACCGCTCCCGATGACAGGGAGCAGTGATCTCTGTCATGTCACTAGGCAGAACAGGGAAATGCCTTGTTTGCACTTCCCCGTTCTCCGTGACACGATCGCCAGGAGACCGGCGGACATCGAGTCCGCGGATCCCGTGGGCACAGTCACGCTGTACACGGTGGGCACGCGCGCGCCCGCTAGCCCCACCATTTAAAGGGGACGTACAGGTACGCCCATTTGCCCACCACTGCCATTGTGCCGACGTATATCGTCGTGCGGCGGTCGGCAAGTGGTTAACCGAATACGAGCCCCGATATCCAGAATTACTAGGGGGGGGGGGGGGTCGGGGGCTGGGAATGACCGTTATTCTTGCTTCTGGGGCATTGTTTATTACCCCTCCCTCTGTTACCCTGAGGAGGTGGCTTTGGCCTGGTATCTTGAACCCAGGCTTTAACATGGGGTGTTGTTGTATTAGATCCAAACTACATCACTGATTCTATAATTACTCTCGATTGGGTTATATTTAGTCATCCCTTCAGCAGGACCGGACGCCATATCCGCATTCTGCCCGAGGTAAATAGAGTTTTTCTTAAAATCAGTAATATCTCGACAAAACTTCTTAAAGCGGAGTTCCACCCAGAATTATTATTATTTTTTTAATGTAATCCGTTCTTTTACACTATATTAAAACATTAAATCCATGTCATTTAACATATCGCCGATCAACTCCCGTTTTTTTAAAATGACTTACTGTTTATTTTTGCTCTGCAGAGCGCTTCCATCTCTACTGTGGGCGCACGTGAAGACCCACTAGCAGTCTCTTCCGGGATATGGTGATGCCGTTTGCCCAGCATGCACCTCTTGACCTCTCGATGCTTCGACCCGGTGTCCTGTCAGGAAGCCACTACCCGTCAGACTATGCAACCGAAATGACGTTTTTGTTTTTTTTGTCGCAGCCATCTTGGTACACCCGCACTCGTCCGCAGTAAGCCTAAAGTTAGAAGCCGGCAAGCGGACATCTTTATACACCCACCGGAGTCTTGCTTTTCATAGTCTTATTTTTAACAGTAAACTCAGCCTTGTTAGTGAAATACAGTGCATATATATATATATATATATATATATATATAAGCTGAGTTTACTGTTAAAAATATCTGTGAAAAGCAACACTCCGTTGGGTGTACAAAGATGTCCGCTTGCCAACTTCTAACTCTAGGCTTACTGCGGACGAGTGCGGGTGTACCAAGATGGCCGCGACACAACGTCACTTCGGTTGCATATTCTGATGGGTAGCGGCTTAACACCGGTGCCGATGCCTCTCGTCTCCTGGGATTGATGACACAAAAAAAAGACGCGCGCGGCCAAGGAAGTAGGAATACTGTGAATTAATACAGCAGTAAGTGTTTAAAAAAAAAAAATGATATGCCAAATTGCAATGGATGCCCTCTTTACTGCTGGATGGTGAAAAGTTAAAAATGTGGGTGGAACTCCGCTTTAAGTTTTTTCTTTTGAGTTTTTTTTATCAGTTTTTTCCAATCTTTTCTTAATTTCATTATTAAATTTAATCGATTGTTGTGTTCCTTTAATGGGATCTAATTTGTCCTGTAGATCTATGATCCTTTTTTTTTCTAACAGGGCCATTTTTTCGCTGTATAAATGTGAATGGTCCCAAAATATCGCCAAAAGTGTCCGATCTGTCCGCCATAATGTCGCAGTCACGATAAAAATCGCCGATCGCCGCCATTATATTAGAAAAAAAAAAAATATTAATAAAAACGCCATAACACTATCCCCTATTTTGTAGACACTATAACTTTTGCGCAAACCAATCAATATACGCTTATTGCGATTTTTTTTTTAACCAAAAATACGTATCAGCCTAAACTGAGAAAAAAAATATTTTTTTTATATATTTTTTGGGGGGATATTTATTATAGCAAAAAGTAAAAAAATAATGCGTTTTTTTTTCAAAATTGTCAGTCTTTTTTTGTTTATAGCACAAAAAATAAAAACCGCAGAGGTGATGAAATACCACCATTTGTGGGGGAAAAAGGACGTCAGTTTTGTTTGGGAGCCACGTGGCACGACCGCGCAATTGTCAGTTAAAGCGACGCAGTGCCGAATCGCAAAAAAAACGCTCTGGTCTTTTGCCAGCCAAATGGTCCGGGGCTTAAGCGGTTAAGGTGATGCTCGAAGGTGCAGATATCCCACCATGTACGCACCCGTTTCTCCAGAGCATTACCCAAAGCAGTGAGTATACCATTATAATCCTCATTTTCCTCGTCGGCTCCTTCAAATTTGCCCTTCGTGCGTATATAATAGACGAGCCGTGCCGTGTGGCCACGCCCTCTGAAGGAGACGTGATGACGAAACACGTTAGGGCGTTACCACACGGCTCTTCTGTCAGTCAGTCTCATTGTGTGCCATCTCGGGTCTCATCGCAGCCAATACCATCTAGGAGGTGGTGAGAGTGACATATGCTCGCTGTGCCGTACAGACAATTTATCTAGTGTTTCTTGTAAGCATACATTATTGTGTGTGTGGGTGATTTCCCAAATAAAAAACGGTATTATGCTATGCTAGTTCCCTTCTTCTTTTGCATGATGCACTTTCTGAACTGCCCTATGAAAGAACCAATATAATCCAGGGACAGGAGTCCTCCCCAGTATAAGGAGATAACTCTAGAGCTTTTGACATTGCACGTTCCTGGAGGAATCTAAGGACAGGAGATCATCCAATAGTGTGTGGAGATACAAGGCTTCCTTATCGTTTATCTGTGGTGAGTGTGTTACCAACGGGGATTATCCGCACACGAGGTGTCTTCTGGTGATGGGATTCAGGCGAGGAGTTTTCTCTTTGCCTCTGAGGTGATACGGAGCATTACATATACTATAAGAACGTTATATGGATTTGTTTTTCCGCATACCGATTGACTATTTAGGGGGTTTTTAAATGCCATTGCACTGAATACTTCCAGTTATTCTGCTTGCTCTGTCAGTGCTGGGATGATTATTTCTATTTTTATCTTTGCATATTTTATCAATCCTGTATTATAATAATAAAAATCCTCAATAATAATAATAATATAAATCCTGTATAGTAATAATAATAATAATAATCCTGTATAATAATAATAATATAAATCCTGAATAATATTAATAATAATATTAATCCTGTATTATAATAAAAATAATAAAAATAATAATCCTGTATAATAACAATAATAATACAAATCCTGAATAATAATAATAATAATATAAATCCTGTATAATAATATTAATAATAATATAAATCCTGAATAATAATAATAATAATAATAAAAATAATCCTGTATAATAAAAATGATGATAATAATAATATAAATCCTGTATAATAATAAAAAAAAAACCTGAATAATAATAATATAAATCCTGTAAAATAATATTAATAATAATATAAATCCTGAATACTAATAATAATAATAATCCTGTATAATAAAAATGATGATAATAATAATATAAATCCTGTATAATAATAAAGAAAATCCTGAATAATATTAATAATAATAATAATAATATAAATCCTGTATAATTAAAATTTAAATTTGGTATAATAATAATAATCCTGTATAATAATAATAATAATAATAATAATAAAAATCCTGAATAATAATATAAATCCTGTTAATAATATTAATAATAATATAAATCCTGAATAATAATAATAATAATAATCCTGTATAAAAAATGATAATAATATAAATCCTGTATAATAAAAAAAAATCCTGAATAATAATAATATAAATCCTGTATAATAATATTAATAATAATATGAATCCTGAATAATAATAATAATCCTGTATAATAATAATAACATAATATAATAATAAAGAAAATACTGAATAATAATAATATAAATCCTAAATAATAATAATAATAATCCTGTATAATAATAATGATAATAATAATAATATAAATCCTGTATAATAATATTAATAATAATATAAATCCTGAATAATAATAATAATAATAATAATCCTGTATAAAAAAAGATGATAATAATAATATAAATCTTAAATAATAATAATAATAATAATAATAATAATAATCCTGTATAATAATAATGATAATAATAATATAAATCCTGTATAATAATATTAATAATAATATAAATCCTGAATAATAATAATAATCCTGTATAAAAAAAGATGATAATAATAATATAAATCCTGTATAATAATACAAAAAATCCTGAATAATAATATAAATCCTGTTTAATAATAATTTAAATTCTGTATAATAATAGTAATCCTGTATTATAATAATAATAATAATAAAAATCCTATGTAATAATAATTATATAAATCCTGTATTATAATAATAATAACAATAATAATAACAAAGCCAATCATTCGACAGGAATTTGTAGCATCGAGGCACGAGGAGCCTCTCATATCTCAGCAATGTTGCAGATTTTGCAGGAAGCCAGTGATCTGAACGGTTGTTTGGAGACAGCGCGGTGCAGGTGCACTCCAGAGGACACGCCGTCCTTTTCTTTCCTTTTTTTTTCGCAAGCGTTAAAAATGCAATTTCATAAACAGCAACCGAACGGCGTGGAAAAGCCTGGGGCACATCCTGCAGGCTGGCAGCTGCGATCACCCCTGCGTCTGAGGACAAGCAGGCTGCAACAACTCCTCCCAGGGCTGAGCCCAGCCACCAGACCGCCGCCTCCTCCTGCCCTCTGCCATTGGTGGATTTGCATGGCCCAGCCCAGGTTTTCCTGGAAAGTTCTTGGAAATATATAAGCTTAGTTCTGCTGTTAAGATTGGGGAAGCGTACTGACACACACCCAAAGCTTCTATATATAGGCAGAGCGCGGCGGACGGTCACAGACGGTCGCTGCGCAGCCGAGAGAAAGAACTGTTGTCAGCCCACCATCCCTCGTCACCTCCAGCTAACCTGAAAACCACCATTCCCCGGAGACGACCGTGACTTTCACCAGCTTCCGCGCTTCGCTGCCAAGCCGTCTCCACGAGGGACTTTTATGCCTTTTCGTTCTTCGTGGACGGATATGATTCTTTGTGTGAGAGGGTAAGACGCCCGACCTGATTCCATGTCCAGGAACGAGTGGGGAGCGCGTGACGTAGCGTGGGGTGGGGGGGTTTGCGTGTTTCTTTTCGATACATTGTGTTCATTCGGGATCATGTGAGATTATCGCATTTGTTTCCTTTACTGTATTTGTCGCCTTCGTCTTCAAACTGTCGCGGTGACCTGCCGCGTCTTTGCGGGTCACTCGCCCCATCTGTAGGTCGCCCGTCCCATGACGTCATCTGTAGGTTGCCCGTCTCATGACGTCACCCTCCCTAAAACATCTATTTTCTACCTTCACTCAATAGAATGTTACATTGTCTTATTTCGGGATCACGTGAGAATGTTACATTGTTGAATTTGTTACATCGGTTTCCTTTTCTGTATTTGTCACCTTTGACGCTAAACTTTCGCAGGGACCTCACACTTTGTGGGTCAGTCGCCCCCAACTGTGCGTCGCCCCCGTCCCATGATGTCACCCTTCCTATAAACGTCTTCTTTCTACCTTCAGTCAATAGAATGTTACATTGTTGGCATTTGTTACATCGGTTTCCTTTTCTGTGTTTGTCACCTTTGACGCTAAACTGTCGCAGTGACCTCACACTTGGTGGGTCAGTCGCCCCCAACTGTGCGTCGCCCCCGTCCCATGATGTCACCCTTCCTATAAACGTCTTCTTTCTACCTTCAGTCAATAGAATGTTACATTGTTGGCATTTGTTACATCGGTTTCCTTTTCTGTGTTTGTCACCTTTGACGCTAAACTGTCGCAGTGACCTCACACTTGGTGGGTCAGTCGCCCCCAACTGTGCGTCGCCCCCGTCCCATGATGTCACCCTTCCTATAAACGTCTTCTTTCTACCTTCAGTCAATAGAATGTTACATTGTTGGCATTTGTTACATCGGTTTCCTTTTCTGTGTTTGTCACCTTTGACGCTAAACTGTCGCAGTGACCTCACACTTGGTGGGTCAGTCGCCCCCAACTGTGCGTCGCCCCCGTCCCATGATGTCACCCTTCCTATAAACGTCTTCTTTCTACCTTCAGTCAATAGAGTGTTACATTGTTGCATTTGTTACGGTGGTTTCCTTTTCTGTATTTGTCGCCTTTGTCTGTCGCAGTGACCTCACACTTTGGGGGTCACTCGCCCTGTCTGTACGTCGCCCATCTCATGACGCCACCTTCCCTATAACGTCTTCTTTCTGCCTTCACTCTATAGAATGTTACATTGTTTTATTTTGGGATCACCTGAGAATGTTACAATTGTTGCATTTGTTACCTTTTCTGTATTTGTCGCTAAACTGTCGCAGTGACCACACACTTTGCGGGTCACTCGCCCCCATCTGTACGTCGCCCGTCTCATGACGCACCCTTCCTATAAATGTCTTCTTTCTAACTTCAGTTAATAGAGTGTTACATTGTTGCATTCGTTACATGGTTTTCTTTTCTGTATTTGTCGCCTTTGTCTGTGGCAGTGACCTCACACTTTGCAGGTCACTCGCCCCCATTTGTACGTCGCCCGTCTCATGACGTCGCCCTCCCTATAACGTCTTCTTTCTACCTTCACTCTATAGAATGTTACATTGTTTTATTTCGGGATCATGTGAGAATGTTACAGTTGCTGCATTTGTTACATTTCTTTCCTTTTCTGTATTTGTTGCCTTTGTTTCTAAACTATTGCGATGACCTGCTGCGTCTTTTGCGGGTCACTCGCCCCAATTTGTAGGTCGCCCCGTCTCATGACCTCGCCCTCCCTATAATGTCCTCTTTCTACCTTCAGTCAATAGAATGTTACATTGTTGCATTTGTTACCTTTTCTGTATTTGTTGCTAAACTATCGCAGTGACCTCACACTTTGCGGGTCACTCGCCCCCAATTGTAAGTCGCCCCGTCACATGACCTCACCCTCCCTATAATGTCTTCTTTACACCTTCACTCTATAGACTGTTACATTGTTACATTTGTTACCTTTTCGGTATTTTTCGCTAAACTGTCGCAGTGACCTCACACTTTGTGGGTCACTCGCCCCCATCTGTACGTTGCCCATCTCATGACGTCGCCCTCCTATAACATCTTCTTTCCACCTTCACTCTATAGAATGTTACATTGTTTTATTTTGAGGTCACGTGAGAATGTTACGATTGTTGCATTTGTTACCTTTCTTTCCTTTTCTGTGTTTGTCGCCTTTGTCTGTAAACTGTCGCGGTGACCCGCCCTGTCTCCGGCGGGTCACTCGCCCATCCATATCATCGCCCCGTCTAATAACATCCCCCCCCTTTTCTTTTCTCTACCTTCAGCCCACAGAGCCTGTTGGCCGATCAGAGGGGCTGTCGACCTTCTTCGTGCCTGGGGGTCCCCGGATTCGCCCCCGACCAAGTCATGCACCCCTTGAGCCCGCCGACCTGCCCCGCGCAGCAGCCGCAGCGCTCGCCAGAGCTGCCGCCCAGGGCGACCCCGCCTCCTCCCGCGCAGAGGGACCCCGAAGAGGACCTGCTGTGCATCGCCAGGACTTTCTGCTACCTGCGGGAATCCGGTAAGTCCCCAGAAATGGGAAAATAAATTTTTTTTTTTTTTAAAAAGGACGTCTGTTTCTGAAAATGTGTGACAGGGCGGCGTGAATGGGTTAAAAAAAAAAGAAAAAAAAAAAGAAAAAAAAATATACAATAAACAAGACAAATATATATATATATATATATATATATATATATATATATATATATATATATATATATATATATATATATATATATATAAAAAAGAAAAAATATATATAAAAGAAAAAGAAAGCGAGTGAACTGGGTTGGCTGTTTCAGGATATAATTAGCTCCAATAGAAATCATGTATCTGTGCGGGGAATACCGGGAGGAATAATAGGGATTTCTGAGAAAAAGGACACGTGGGACGAGATGTGCCGAGAGCAGCCGTGACGTCTGAAATACCAAGAAAGATTTAATCACTTCCCTGGAAGCCGCTTCCACTCTGCTGCTTTGCAGGCACACCAAACTCCAATAAACTCCGCGAGGGCAATAAAATCCGCCGCCCCAATCGTGTCCGCCAAAAACAACTTTATTTTATATGAGGAATACTAAACAAAAAAAAAAATGAAAAACTCCAACTTTCGGGAATTGTTTTTGAAAAATCACCGACAATGAGCCGCCATCAACCCCCTAAATTTCCCAAATAGAAATCTTTATTTTTACTAGTAAAGGGCCTCATTATATCTGTAATCTGTAGATTATTGGCCAGTATTGATCATTGATCACAGATTGTTTTTGCACCCCCTATAGTCATATTAGTTTTTTGTTATACTTGTTTTATTTGACATAAGTTATGTCTGCTATCGTTTGATGCTTTTTATGCCGATTATTGGACAGTATTGATCAGAAGGATAACTCATTGATCCCAGATTGGTTTTTGAAACCCCCCCCCAAAAAAAATAAAAAATAAAAAAAATGAAGTCATATCAATTATTTGTTTTGCCTTATATATGCAATCAATATAATGCTTTTTTATGCAGATTTTTAGACAGTATTGATCTGAAGGTTCACTGATTGATTGATCACATATTGTTTTTTTCACCCCCCCTAATGCCCCCCCCCCTAAAAAAAAAAAAAAAGTTAAAAAAATTAAGTCATATCAATTATTTATTTTGCCTTATATATGCAATCAATATAATGCTTTTTATGCAGATTTTTAGACAGTATTGATCTGAAGGTTCACTGATTTATTGATCACAGATTGTTTTTTTCACCCCCCTAACGCCCCCCCCCCCCCCAAAAAAAAATAAAGTAAAAAAAATATGAAAATGAAGCCATAACAATTATTTGTTTGTTTTACTTGTATTAGTTTACATATGTGATATATACAATCAATATAATGCTTTTTTTATGCAGATTTTTAGACAGTATTGATCTGAAGGTTCACTGATTGATTGATCACATATTGTTTTTTTCACCCCCCCTAATGCCCCCCCCCCCCTAAAAAAAAAAAAAGTTAAAAAAATTAAGTCATATCAATTATTTATTTTGCCTTATATATGCAATCAATATAATGCTTTTTATGCAGATTTTTAGACAGTATTGATCTGAAGGTTCACTGATTTATTGATCACAGATTGTTTTTTTCACCCCCTAATGCCCCCCCCCTCCAAAAAAAATAAAGTAAAAATAAAATATGAAAATGAAGCCATAACAATTATTTGTTTGTTTTACTTGTATTATTTTACATATGTGATATATACAATCAATATAATGCTTTTTTATGCAGATTTTTAGACAGTAATTGATCTGAAGGTTCACTGATTGATTGATTGATCACAGATGTTTTTTTCACCCCCTAATGCCCCCCCCCCAAAAAAAAAATAAAAAAAAAATGAGGCCATAACAATTGTTTTACTTGTATTAGTTTACATATGTGATATATACAATCAATATAATGCTTTTTTAATGCAGATTTTTAAACAGTATTGATCTGAAGTTCACTGATTGATTGATCACATATTGTTTTTTTCACCCCCCCTAATGCCCCCCCCCTAAAAAAAAAAAAAAAGTTAAAAAATGAAGTCATATCAATTATTTATTTTGCCTTATATATGCAATCAATATAATGCTTTTTATGCAGATTTTTAGACAGTATTGATCTGAAGGTTTACTGATTTATTGATCACAGATTGTTTTTTCACCCCCCTAATGCCCCCCCCTCCAAAAAAAAAAATAAAGTAAAAATAAAATATGAAAATGAAGCCATAACAATTATTTGTTTGTTTTACTTGTATTAGTTTACATATGTGATATATACAATCAATATAATGCTTTTTTATGCAGATTTTTAGACAGTATTGATCTGGAGGTTCACTGATTGATTGATTGATTGATTTATTGATCACAGATGTTTTTTTCACCCCCCTAATGCCCCCCCCCCCCCAAAAAAAATAAAGTAAAAAAAAATTAGGCCATAACAATTGTTTTACTTGTATTTGTTTACATATGTGATATATACAATCAATATAATGTTTTTTTAATGCAGATTTTTAAACAGTATTGATCTGAAGGATAACTCACTGATCACAGATTGGTTTTTGCAACCCCCCCCCCCAAAAAAAAATATCTGTGATCAATGAGTTATCCTTCAGATCAATACTGTCTAAAAATCTGCATAAAAAAGCATTATATTGATCGTATATATCACATATGTAAACAAATACAAGTAAAACAAATAATTGATGACTTCATTTTTTTTAACCTTTTTTTTTGGGGGGGGGGGGTTGCAAAAACCTAAGTAAAAAAAAAAAGAAGTGATATCAATTATTTGTTTTAGTTGTATTAGTTTGCATATGTGATATATACGATCAATATAATGCTTTTTTATGCAGATTTTTAGACAGTATTGATCTGAAAGTTCACTGATTGATTGATGGACCACAGATTGTTTTTGCAACTATTTTTTACCACTAAAGGCCTCATTATATCAGCAATCCGTTTTATATAGATTATTGGACAGTATATTGATCTAAAGGATAAATCATTGATCACAGATTTTTTTTTTTTTTTTGCACCCCCCTAAAGCCATATAATTTTTTTGTACTACTTATTTCATTTTACATACGTTTTAGCTGCAGTCACTTAATGCTTTGTATACCGATTATTGGACAGTATTGATCTGAAGGATAACTCATTGATTACAGATTGTTTTTGCACCCCCTGAAGTCATTAGATTTCTTTTGTCATACTTGTTTAATTTTACATACATTATATGTGCTATCATTTGATGCTTGTTATGCTGATTATTGGCCAGTATTGATCTGAAGGATAATTCATTGATCACAGATTGGTTTTTGAAACCCCCCCCCCCCCCAAAAAAAGAAGTTAAAAAAAAATGAAGTCATATCAATTATTTGTTTTATCTGTATTAGTTTACATGCGTTATATATGCAATCAATTTAACGCTTTTTTATGCAGATTTTTAGACAGTATTGATCTTAAGGTTCACTGTATGATTGGTTGATCACAGATTGTTTTTTTTGCACCCCACCCCCCAAACAAAGTTGAAAAAAACTAAGTAATTTCTTAAGATTAATCGATTACACCCCCCCCCCCCCCCAAAAAAAAAATGTCACCACCAAAAGGCCTTATTATATCTATATGTTTTATATTGATTATTGCCCAGTACAGTGGTGATTTGAAGGATAATTGATCATTGATTGTTTTTTTTTTTTTACAACCCCCCAAAAAAGTTGAAAAAGCTGAAGCCATATCAGTTTTTTGTTTTACTGAAGGTTTATTGATTGATTAATCACAGACTGCTTTTTGCAACCACCACCCAAAGAAAAAAAAATAAATTTCACCACCAGAGGGCCTCATAATACCTGCTAAGTAACAACTGATTTTTTTCTTTTTGCAACCCTACCCCCCGGAATAAAAAGGTTAAAGAAAATCCAGTCATATTAATTATTTGTTATACTTGTTTTATTTTACATACGTTATATCTGCAATCAATATAATGCTTTTTATTTTATGCAGAATATTGGACAGTATTGATCTGAAGGTTCACTGATTAATTGATTAATCACAGATTGTTTTTCAAACCCCCCCCCCCCCCCCAAAAAAAAAAAAAAAGTTAAAATAAAAAATAATGTATATCAATTACTTGTAATACTTGTTTATCAATACAATGCTTTTTAAGCGAATTATTGGACAGTATTGATCTGAAGGTTAACTGATTGATCACAGATGTTTTTGCACCCCCCCTACAAAAACAAATTATAGGCTTATAGGCATCATTATATCTATAATCTATTTTATATAGAGCACTGGACAGTATTGATCTGAAGGATAGCTCATTGATCATAAATATTTTTTTTTTTGTGGGGGGTGGAAAAAAAACAATATTTACCACTAAAGGACCTCATTATTGTTTATTCAAATGTTTGGACTGTAAAGATCTGAAGGAAGGTTCATTCACTAATCATAGATTGGTTTCTGCAAAGATTTTTGACTATATACTTCCCCTCACAAAAAGTTATTTTTTAAAAGAACCTGTAATCATCAATTGTTGGTCTCACTACTTATGGTTCACTTGTTTAATTTTACATAAATTCCTGTAGATTATTGGACTATTTATTTTATTATTTTTTTTGTTGATTTTTTTTGCACAAAAAAAAAAGTAAAAATTTTTTTTTAAAAAAGTTACATTTTACATAAATTTTATCTGCAATCAATATAATTATTTTAATGAAATTATTGGGCTGTATAAATCTGAAGGCTAATTGTGTTTTTTGCACCTTATTTAAGAGACAGAAATGAGTCAGTATTTAGTTATTCTCACTGCTTAAAGTTCATTTATTTTTATTACATATGTTATATCTGCCATATATAATGATATCTATGTAGATTATTGGACTGCATTGACCTGAAAAGTAATTGATTTTAGGTTGTTGTTTTTTTTCAACACTAGTCAGATTGATATCAGTCTTCATACTGACATAAAATATCTGACCCAAATGTCAACGGTCAAACTAGCAACCGTCATCCAACGATGGCGCATTAACTGTCTGGTTTAACTCTGTGGTGTCTGAATCTGATGTGATGTAAGCGAGCCTGTTGAAAACTTTATTTGGATTAAATAAAGTTCAGAAAAAAGAACCTTTACCAATATAAAAAATATATGTTTAGTAATCTGATATAATATAACATTTTACAAAGAAATATAATATGATACAATATAATAAAAATAATACAGTATGAAAGTAACATAATATAATATGATACAAAATAATATATATAATACAGTCTGAAAGTAACATAATACAATAGGATATGATATATATATATATATATATATATATATAGTATATATATATATATATATATATATATATATATAATACAGTATGAAAGTAACAATATATTGTCCAATATAAATAATACAGTCTGAAAGTAACATAATATGATACAATAGAATATATATAATACAGTATGGAAGTCACATAATATAATAGAATACAATATAAAATAAATAATACACAGTGTGAAAGTAACATAATATAATATGATAAATATAATATATATAATACAGTATGAAAGTAACATAATATAATAGGATACAATATAATATATATAATACAGTATGAAAGTAACATAATATAATATAATATATATAATACAGTATGAAAGTAACATATTATGATACAATATAATACAGTATAATATATTTTACAATTTTGAAAACAAATCCAGCTTTTTGGGGCTAATGACGGTAAAGCAGGGGGAACGGCCTGTAAAATAACAAGAAGAAAAGGTGATGATGTCATTGTAAAAATGGTGCGTTTTACGCCAATGTTTCTAACCGCGTCCATGTTCTGCTCTCCTTCCAGGTTGGTACTGGGGCTCCATCACTGCCACAGAGGCCAAGCAGAAGCTGCAGAAAATGCCAGAAGGATTTTTCCTGGTACGGGACAGCACCCACCCGAGCTACCTCTTCACCCTATCGGTTCGGACTAACCGCGGGCCCACGAACGTTCGGATCGAGTATTCCGACAGCCTTTTCCGACTGGACTCCAACTGTCTCTCCAAGCCGCGAATCCTCTCTTTCCCAGATGTGGTCAGCCTGGTCCAGCACTACGTCTCGTCCTGCAGCTCCGATAGCGCCAAAGAGCCTGCAGCCAACCGCCGCCGCCACCGGAGCCCAGCCCCATAAAGGAACCCGCGGCCGTCCACCTTAGGCTCCTGCAGCCCTTGCACCGAAGCGGAGAGAGCCCGAGTTTGCAGCACCTGTGCCGGCTTCAGATCAACCGGAGCATGGCGCCCGGCGCGGAGGTGACGGAACTGCCGCTGCCACACAGGATGGCGGAGTACCTACAGAGGTACCCCTTTAAGCTCTGATGGTATTCAGGGATGGACTTTTTAAAAAAAAAATTTCAACACATACTTCCCACACATGGGCGAAAGTCCGAGACTGTAAATATTCCTGATATTTATTATAAATGCCCGCACCCAACGTTTTTTTCCAGCACTGATAGCTGCCCAAAGATTATCACTCAGCAGCGGACTGCGGCACTCGGCGTTCGCTGATGTAGTCACTATAATAGTGACTGCGGCGAAACGCCAGTTATTACGAACTTTTGGCACCTGCTTCATACTGGCGGTCTGTCTTCGCCGGATCTACGTCACGGGGGAATTGGAGATCTGTAACTGAATCTCGCAGACCGCCATCTTGGGCAGAGACCACTTTCCGGGCCTGTGGCTACCGAAACACTAAAACTCCCGCCGTAGCGGGACAGTTGGGGCAGAGTGGGAACAATATGGTTTCTCTTCCAGTTCTCTGGATGACAATAAATAGGATTTGATATAAATTTTGTTGTCATGTTGTTGTTTTATACTTGGGTTATGCTGGGGGTTTTATGCCTGGGGTTTATTTTATGCTGGGGGTTTTCTATTACACAGGGAGGGGGGTTTATTTTATGCTGGGTGCAGTGCTGGGATTATAATCATCTAGAGGGCGAACATGCAAAATTGCGCCACCCCCCCAAGATGTATTTGCATTATGTGTCAGCAAAACTCCAACCCCCCCCTCAAAAAATTGAGCACCCACCTTACCCTCTAAACATAAATTACCCCTCCTCCCAGTACAAATCCACCCCCCTGCTGAACCCCCCCCAGTACAAATCCACCCCCTGCTGAAATCCCCCCCAGTACAAATCTGTGCCCTCCCATCTCCCAAATACCCCCCAGTACAACCCTCCCCCAATTACCCTCCTAGCACAAATACCCCTCTCAAATTTCCCTCCCAGCATAACCCCCCCCCCCCAATCATCTATACTAGCACAAATTTACCTCCCCCCACAAAAAACTCCCCTTCTAGCACAAATCCCCTTCCCCCTCTTACCCTATCACCTCTTCTAGCACAAATCCCCCCTTCTAGCAGAAATCCTCATCCCCCATCTCCCCTACCAATGCAAATTCCTCAAAACCACCACTCCTAGCACCCCCCCAAGATGCGTTTGCATTATGTGTCAGCAAAAATCCACCCCCCTTAAAAAAAATTAACCTTACCCCCAAAACATAAATTACCCCTCCTCCCAGCACAAATCCACCCCCCTGCTGAAATCCCCTCTCCCAGTACAAATCTTTGCCCTACCATCCCCTAAATCCCCCCAGTACAACCTCTCCCCCTGCCCCCCCCCCCCCAATTTCCCCTCTTTGCACAAATCACCTTCTCAAATTTCCCTCCCAGCATAAATCCTCCCCCCCCCATTATCCATACTAGCACAAATTTACCCCCTCCCCCCCAAATAAAATTCACCTTCTAGCACCTTCCCCCCTCTACCATATCACCTCTTCTAGCACAAGAAATACTCCCTTCTAGCAGAAATTCTCACCCCCATATCCCCTCCCAATGCAAATCCCTCTAAACCACCACTCCTGGCACCCCCCCCCCCCCCAAGATGTACAGTATTTGCATTATGTGTCAGAAAAAATCCACCCCCCCTCAAAAAATTAACCTTACCCCCAAAACATAAATTACCCCTCCTCCCAGCACAAATCCACCCCCCCTGCTGAAATCCCCTCTCCCAGTACAAATCTTTGCCCTACCATCCCCTAAATCCCCCCAGTACAACCTCTCCCTCTGCCCCCCCCCCAATTTCCCCTCTTTGCACAAATCACCTTCTCAAATTTCCCTCCCAGCATAAATCCTCCCCCCCCATTATCCATACTAGCACAAATTTACCCCCCCCCAAATAAAATTCACCTTCTAGCACCTTCCCCCCTCTACCATATCACCTCTTCTAGCACAAGAAATACTCCCTTCTAGCAGAAATTCTCACCCCCATATCCCCTCCCAATGCAAATCCCTCTAAACCACCACTCCTGGCACCCCCCCCCCCCCAAGATGTACAGTATTTGCATTATGTGTCAGAAAAAATCCACCCCCCCTCAAAAAATTAACCTTACCCCCAGAACATAAATTACCCCTCCCCCAGTACAAATCCACCCCTGTTGAAATCCCCTCTCCCAGTACAAATCTTTGCCCTACCATCCCCCAAATCCCCCCAGTACAACCCCCCCCCAATTTCCCCTCCTTGCACAAATCGCCCTCTCAAATTTCCCTCACAGCATAAATCACCCCCCCATTATCCATACTAGCACAAATTTACCCCCTCCCCCCCAAATAAAATTCACCTTCTAGCACCTTCCCCCCTCTACCATATCACCTCTTCTAGCACAAGAAATACTCCCTTCTAGCAGAAATTCTCACCCCCATATCCCCTCCCAATGCAAATCCCTCTAAACCACCACTCCTGGCACCCCCCCCCCCCCAAAGATGTAAAGATGTACAGTATTTGCATTATGTGTCAGAAAAAATCCACCCCCCCCTCAAAAAATGAACCTTACCCCCAGAACATAAATTACCCCTCCCCCAGTACAAATCCACCCCCCTGCTGA
>JBBDGP010005099.1:0-119197 GCA_037952835.1 Lithobates septentrionalis
GAATAGACAGAGGGGAGAGGAGGGAAGAGACAGAGGAGAGAGGAGGGAGGAGACAGAGGAGAGAGGAGGGAAGAGACAGAGGAGAGAGGAGGGAGGAGACAGAGGGGAGAGGAGGGAAGAGACAGAGGGGAGAGGAGAGAAGAGACAGAGGAGAGAGGAGGGAAGAGACAGAGGGGAGAGGAGGGAAGAGACAGAGGAGAGAGGAGGGAGGAGACAGAGGAGAGAGGAGGGAAGAGGACAGAGGGGAGAGGAGGGAAGAGACAGAGGGGAGAGGAGGGAAGAGACAGAGGAGAGAGGAGGGAGGAGACAGAGGAGAGAGGAGGGAAGAGACAGAGGGGAGAGGAGGGAAGAGACAGAGGGGAGAGGAGGGAAGAGACAGAGGGGAGAGGAGGGAAGAGACAGAGGGGAGAGGAGGGAAGAGACAGAGGAGAGAGGAGGGAAGAGACAGAGGGGAGAGGAGGGAAGAGACAGAGGGGAGAGGAGGGAAGAGACAGAGGAGAGAGGAGGGAGGAGACAGAGGAGAGAGGAGGGAAGAGACAGAGGAGAGAGGAGGGAGGAGACAGAGGGGAGAGGAGGGAAGAGACAGAGGGGAGAGGAGGGAAGAGACAGAGGAGAGAGGAGGGAGGAGACAGAGGAGAGAGGAGGGAAGAGACAGAGGAGAGAGGAGGGAGGAGACAGAGGGGAGAGGAGGGAAGAGACAGAGGGGAGAGGAGGGAAGAGACAGAGGGGAGAGGAGGGAAGAGACAGAGGAGAGAGGAGGGAAGAGACAGAGGGGAGAGGAGGGAAGAGACAGAGGGAGAGAGGAGGGAAGAGACAGAGGAGAGAGGAGGGAAGAGACAGAGGAGAGAGGAGGGAAGAGACAGAGGAGAGAGGAGGGAGGAGACAGAGGGGAGAGGAGGGAAGAGACAGAGGGGAGAGGAGGGAAGAGACAGAGGAGAGAGGAGGGAAGAGACAGAGGGGAGAGGAGGGAAGAGACAGAGGAGAGAGGAGGGAAGAGACAGAGGGGAGAGGAGGGTAGAGACAGAGGGGAGAGGAGGGGAAGAGACAGAGGGGAGAGGAGGGAAGAGACAGAGGAGAGAGGAGGGAAGAGACAGAGGAGAGAGGAGGGAAGAGACAGAGGGGAGAGGAGGGAAGAGACAGAGGGGAGAGGAGGGAAGAGACAGAGGAGAGAGGAGGGAAGAGACAGAGGGGAGAGGAGGGAAGAGACAGAGGAGAGAGGAGGGAATAGACAGAGGAGAGAGGAGGGAAGAGACAGAGGGGAGAGGAGGGAAGAGACAGAGGGAGAGAGGAGGGAAGAGACAGAGGAGAGAGGAGGGAAGAGACAGAGGAGAGAGGAGGGAATAGACAGAGGAGAGAGGAGGGAAGAGACAGAGGGGAGAGGAGGGAAGAGACAGAGGAGAGAGGAGGGAATAGACAGAGGAGAGATGAGGGAAGAGACAGAGGGGAGAGGAGGGAAGAGACAGAGGAGAGAGGAGGGAAGAGACAGAGGGGAGAGGAGGGAAGAGACGGAGGGGAGAGGAGGGAAGAGACAGAGGAGAGAGGAGGGAAGAGACAGAGGGGAGAGGAGGGAAGAGACAGAGGAGAGAGGAGGGAAGAGACAGAGGAGAGAGGAGGGAAGAGACAGAGGAGAGAGGAGGGAGGAGACAGAGGGGAGAGGAGGGAAGAGACAGAGGAGAGAGGAGGGAAGAGACAGAGGGGAGAGGAGGGAAGAGACAGAGGGGAGAGGAGGGAAGAGACAGAGGGGAGAGGAGGGAAGAGACAGAGGAGAGAGGAGGGAATAGACAGAGGAGAGAGGAGGGAAGAGACAGAGGGGAGAGGAGGGAAGAGACAGAGGAGAGAGAGGGAAGAGACAGAGGGGAGAGGAGGGAGGAGACAGAGGGGAGAGGAGGGAGGAGACAGAGGAGAGAGGAGGGAAGAGACAGAGGGGAGAGGAGGGAAGAGACAGAGGGGAGAGGAGGGAAGAGACAGAGGGGAGAGGAGGGAAGAGACAGAGGGGAGAGGAGGGAAGAGACAGAGGGGAGAGGAGGGAAGAGACAGAGGGAGAGAGGAGGGAAGAGACAGAGGAGAGAGGAGGGAAGAGACAGAGGGGAGAGGAGGGAAGAGACAGAGGGGAGAGGAGGGAGAGACAGAGGAGAGAGGAGGGAAGAGACAGAGGGGAGAGGAGGGAAGAGACAGAGGGGAGAGGAGGGAAGAGACAGAGGGGAGAGGAGGGAAGAGACAGAGGGGAGAGGAGGGAAGAGACAGAGGGGAGAGGAGGGAAGAGACAGAGGAGAGAGGAGGGAAGAGACAGAGGAGAGAGGAGGGAAGAGACAGAGGAGAGAGGAGGGAAGAGACAGAGGAGAGAGGAGGGAAGAGACAGAGGAGAGAGGAGGGAAGAGACAGAGGGGAGAGGAGGGAGGAGACAGAGGGGAGAGGAGGGAAGAGACAGAGGAGAGAGGAGGGAAGAGACAGAGGGGAGAGGAGGGAAGAGACAGAGGGGAGAGGAGGGAGGAGACAGAGGGGAGAGGAGGGAAGAGACAGAGGAGAGAGGAGGGAAGAGACAGAGGAGAGAGGAGGGAAGAGACAGAGGGGAGAGGAGGGAAGAGACAGAGGGGAGAGGAGGGAAGAGACAGAGGGGAGAGGAGGGAAGAGACAGAGGAGAGAGGAGGGAAGAGACAGAGGGGAGAGGAGGGAAGAGACAGAGGGGAGAGGAGGGAAGAGACAGAGGAGAGAGGAGGGAGGAGACAGAGGAGAGAGGAGGGAAGAGACAGAGGAGAGAGGAGGGAGGAGACAGAGGGGAGAGGAGGGAAGAGACAGAGGAGAGAGGAGGGAATAGACAGAGGAGAGAGGAGGGAAGAGACAGAGGGGAGAGGAGGGAAGAGACAGAGGGGAGAGGAGGGAAGAGACAGAGGGAGAGGAGGGAAGAGACAGAGGAGAGAGGAGGGAAGAGACAGAGGAGAGAGGAGGGAAGAGACAGAGGGGAGAGGAGGGAAGAGACAGAGGGGAGAGGAGGGAAGAGACAGAGGGGAGAGGAGGGAAGAGACAGAGGGGAGAGGAGGGAAGAGACAGAGGAGAGAGGAGGGAAGAGACAGAGGGGAGAGGAGGGAAGAGACAGAGGGGAGAGGAGGGAGGAGACAGAGGGGAGAGGAGGGAGGAGACAGAGGAGAGAGGAGGGAGGAGACAGAGGGGAGAGGAGGGAATAGACAGAGGGGAGAGGAGGGAATAGACAGAGGGGAGAGGAGGGAAGAGACAGAGGAGAGAGGAGGGAGGAGACAGAGGGGAGAGGAGGGAATAGACAGAGGGGAGAGGAGGGAAGAGACAGAGGGGAGAGGAGGGAAGAGACAGAGGGGAGAGGAGGGGAGAGGAGGGAAGAGACAGAGGGGAGAGGAGGGAAGAGACAGAGGGGAGAGGAGGGAAGAGACAGAGGGGAGAGGAGGGAAGAGACAGAGGAGAGAGGAGGGAGAGACAGAGGAGAGAGGAGGGAAGAGACAGAGGGGAGAGGAGGGAGGAGACAGAGGGGAGAGGAGGGAAGAGACAGAGGAGAGAGGAGGGAAGAGACAGAGGGGAGAGGAGGGAAGAGACAGAGGGGAGAGGAGGGAAGAGACAGAGGAGAGAGGAGGGAATAGACAGAGGAGAGAGGAGGGAAGAGACAGAGGGGAGAGGGAGGGAAGAGACAGAGGGGAGAGGAGGGAAGAGACAGAGGAGAGAGGAGGGAAGAGACAGAGGGGAGAGGAGGGAAGAGACAGAGGAGAGAGGAGGGAAGAGACAGAGGGAGAGGAGGGAAGAGACAGAGGGAGAGGAGGGAAGAGACAGAGGGGAGAGGAGGGAATAGACAGAGGGGAGAGGAGGGAAGAGACAGAGGGAGAGAGGAGGGAGGAGACAGAGGGGAGAGGAGGGAATAGACAGAGGGAGAGGAGGGAAGAGACAGAGGGGAGAGGAGGGAAGAGACAGAGGGGAGAGGAGGGGAGAGGAGGGAAGAGACAGAGGGGAGAGGAGGGAAGAGACAGAGGGGAGAGGAGGGAAGAGACAGAGGGGAGAGGAGGGAAGAGACAGAGGAGAGAGGAGGGAAGAGACAGAGGAGAGAGGAGGGAAGAGACAGAGGGGAGAGGAGGGAGGAGACAGAGGGGAGAGGAGGGAAGAGACAGAGGAGAGAGGAGGGAAGAGACAGAGGGGAGAGGAGGGAAGAGACAGAGGGGAGAGGAGGGAAGAGACAGAGGGGAGAGGAGGGAAGAGACAGAGGAGAGAGGAGGGAAGAGACAGAGGGGAGAGGAGGGAGGAGACAGAGGGGAGAGGAGGGAAGAGACAGAGGGAGAGGAGGGAAGAGACAGAGGGGAGAGGAGGGAAGAGACAGAGGGGAGAGGAGGGAAGAGACAGAGGGGAGAGGAGGGAAGAGACAGAGGAGAGAGGAGGGAAGAGACAGAGGGGAGAGGAGGGAAGAGACAGAGGGGAGAGGAGGGAAGAGACAGAGGAGAGAGGAGGGAGGAGACAGAGGAGAGAGGAGGGAAGAGACAGAGGAGAGAGGAGGGAGGAGACAGAGGGAGAGAGGAGGGAAGAGACAGAGGAGAGAGGAGGGAATAGACAGAGGAGAGAGGAGGGAAGAGACAGAGGAGAGAGGAGGGAAGAGACAGAGGGGAGAGGAGGGAAGAGACAGAGGGGAGAGGAGGGAAGAGACAGAGGAGAGAGGAGGGAGGAGACAGAGGAGAGAGGAGGGAAGAGACAGAGGAGAGAGGAGGGAGGAGACAGAGGGGAGAGGAGGGAAGAGACAGAGGAGAGAGGAGGGAATAGACAGAGGAGAGAGGAGGGAAGAGACAGAGGAGAGAGGAGGGAAGAGACAGAGGGGAGAGGAGGGAAGAGACAGAGGAGAGAGGAGGGAAGAGACAGAGGGGAGAGGAGGGAAGAGACAGAGGGGGAGGAGGAGGAAGAGACAGAGGAGAGAGGAGGGAAGAGACAGAGGAGAGAGGAGGGAAGAGACAGAGGGGAGAGGAGGGAGAGACAGAGGGGAGAGGAGGGAAGAGACAGAGGAGAGAGGAGGGAAGAGACAGAGGGGAGAGGAGGGAAGAGACAGAGGGGAGAGGAGGGAAGAGACAGAGGGAGAGGAGGGAGGAGACAGAGGAGAGAGGAGGGAAGAGACAGAGGAGAGAGGAGAGAAGAGACGGAGGGGAGAGGAGGGAAGAGACAGAGGGGAGAGGAGGGAAGAGACAGAGGAGAGAGGAGGGAAGAGACAGAGGGAGAGAGGAGGGAAGAGACAGAGGGGAGAGGAGGGAAGAGACAGAGGAGAGAGGAGGGAAGAGACAGAGGGGAGAGGAGGGAATAGACAGAGGGAGAGAGGAGGGAGGAGACAGAGGAGAGAGGAGGGAAGAGACAGAGGAGAGAGGGAGGGAAGAGACAGAGGAGAGAGGAGGGAAGAGACAGAGGGGAGAGGAGGGAAGAGACAGAGGAGAGAGGAGGGAAGAGACAGAGGGGAGAGGAGGGAAGAGACAGGACGCCAGAGGAGAGAGGAGGAAGAGACAAGAGGAGGGAAGAGACAGAGGAGAGAGGAGGGAGGAGACAGAGGAGAGAGGAGGGAAGAGACAGAGGAGAGAGGAGGGAGGAGACAGAGGGAGAGGAGGGAAGAGACAGAGGGGAGAGGAGGGAAGAGACAGAGGAGAGAGGAGGGAAGAGACAGAGGAGAGAGGAGGGAAGAGACAGAGGAGAGAGGAGGGAGGAGACAGAGGAGAGAGGAGGGAAGAGACAGAGGAGAGAGGAGGGAGGAGACAGAGGGGAGAGGAGGGAAGAGACAGAGGAGAGAGGAGGGAATAGACAGAGGAGAGAGGAGGGAAGAGACAGAGGAGAGAGGAGGGAAGAGACAGAGGGAGAGGAGGGAAGAGACAGAGGAGAGAGGAGGGAGGAGACAGAGGGGAGAGGAGGGAAGAGACAGAGGAGAGAGGAGGGAAGAGACAGAGGAGAGAGGAGGGAAGAGACAGAGGAGAGAGGAGGGAGGAGACAGAGGGGAGAGGAGGGAAGAGACAGAGGAGAGAGGAGGGAAGAGACAGAGGGGAGAGGAGGGAAGAGACAGAGGAGAGAGGAGGGAAGAGACAGAGGAGAGAGGAGGGAAGAGACAGAGGAGAGAGGAGGGAAGAGACAGAGGGGAGAGGAGGGAAGAGACAGAGGGGAGAGGAGGGAAGAGACAGAGGAGAGAGGAGGGAAGAGACAGAGGAGAGAGGAGGGAGGAGACAGAGGGGAGAGGAGGGAAGAGACAGAGGAGAGAGGAGGGAAGAGACAGAGGAGAGAGGAGGGAAGAGACAGAGGAGAGAGGAGGGAAGAGACAGAGGGGAGAGGAGGGAAGAGACAGAGGAGAGAGGAGGGAAGAGACAGAGGAGAGAGGAGGGAAGAGACAGAGGGGAGAGGAGGGAAGAGACAGAGGAGAGAGGAGGGAAGAGACAGAGGAGAGAGGAGGGAAGAGACAGAGGAGAGAGGAGGGAAGAGACAGAGGGGAGAGGAGGGAAGAGACAGAGGGGAGAGGAGGGAAGAGACAGAGGAGAGAGGAGGGAAGAGACAGAGGGGAGAGGAGGGAAGAGACAGAGGGGAGAGGAGGGAAGAGACAGAGGAGAGAGGAGGGAAGAGACAGAGGAGAGAGGAGGGAAGAGACAGAGGGGAGAGGAGGGAAGAGACAGAGGGGAGAGGAGGGAAGAGACAGAGGGGAGAGGAGGGAAGAGACAGAGGAGAGAGGAGGGAAGAGACAGAGGGGAGAGGAGGGAAGAGACAGAGGGGAGAGGAGGGAAGAGACAGAGGGGAGAGGAGGGAAGAGACAGAGGAGAGAGGAGGGAAGAGACAGAGGAGAGAGGAGGGAGGAGACAGAGGAGAGAGGAGGGAAGGAGACAGAGGAGAGAGGAGGGAGGAGACAGAGGGGAGAGGAGGGAAGAGACAGAGGGGAGAGGAGGGAAGAGACAGAGGAGAGAGGAGGGAAGAGACAGAGGGAGAGAGGAGGGAAGAGACAGAGGGGAGAGGAGGGAAGAGACAGAGGGGAGAGGAGGGAAGAGACAGAGGGGAGAGGAGGGAAGAGACAGAGGGGAGAGGAGGGAAGAGACAGAGGAGAGAGGAGGGAAGAGACAGAGGACTGAGGAGGGAGGAGACAGAGGGGAGAGGAGGGAGGAGACAGAGGAGAGAGGAGGGAGGAGACAGAGGGGAGAGGAGGGAAGAGACAGAGGGGAGAGGAGGAGACGACGAGGGGAGAGGAGGGAAGAGACAGAGGGGAGAGGGGGGAAGAGACAGAGGGGAGAGGAGGGAAGAGACGGAGGGGAGAGGAGGGAAGAGACAGAGGGGAGAGGAGGGGAGGGCAGAGAGGAGAGAGGAGGGGAGAGAGGAGGGGAGAGGGGAAGAGAGAGGGGAGAGGAGGGGAGGGCAGAGAGGAGAGAGGAGGGGAGGGCAGAGAGGAGAGAGGAGGGGAGGGCAGAGAGGAGAGAGGAGGGGAGGGCAGAGAGGAGAGAGGAGGGGAGGGCAGAGAGGAGAGAGGAGGGGAGGGCAGAGAGGAGAGAGGAGGGGAGGGCAGAGAGGAGAGAGGGGGGGAGGGCAGAGAGGAGAGAGGGGGGGAGGGCAGAGAGGAGAGGAGTGCAGAGGGGAGAGAGGAGGGAAGAGACGGAGGAGAGAGGAGGGAAGAGACAGGGGAGAGAGGAGGGAAGAGACAGAGGGGAGAGGAGGGAAGAGACAGAGGGGAGAGGAGGGAAGAGACAGAGGGGAGAGGAGGGAAGAGACAGAGGGGAGAGGAGGGAAGAGACAGAGGAGAAAGGAGGGGAAGGCAGAGAGGAGAGCAGAGGAGAGGAGGGCAGAGGAGGGGAAGAGGCAGAGGAGGGCAGAGGAGAGGGGAGAGGAGGGAAGAGACAGAGGAGAAAGGAGGGGAGGGCAGAGAGGAGAGCAGAGGAGAGGAGGGCAGAGGAGAGGAGGGAAGAGGCAGAGGGGAGAGGAGGGCAGAGGAGAGGGGAGAGGAGGGCAGAGGAGAGGAGGGGCGCGCAGAGAGAGGAGAGGAGCGCAGGCGGTTGCAGGAATATCATCGGCTCGGTCTCTGGCCTTCTTTTCGCACATCATGTGATTATCGGGTTGCTGTACTTTTCATGAGGTTGAATCGCCATCTAGTGGCCATCTAGTAAACTGCTTTAGTCCTATAAAGAAAAAGGTGGGAGGAGCGCAGAGATGGGGGAGAAGATTCCAGAGTCGGAAAAAAAGAGGAGTGTAGTGACAGGGAAGAGAGGATCACAGAGAAAGAGAAGCACAGAGAGAGAGGGCAGAAGAGACCAGAAACAGGGGAGAAGAGACCAGAGACAAGGGGGGAGAAGCATAGAGACAGAGGGGAGAGGAGCGTAGAGACAGAGGGGAGAGGAGCGTCGAGACAGAGGGGAGAGGAGCGTCGAGACAGAGGGGAGAGGAGCGTCGAGACAGAGGGGAGAGGAGCGTCGAGACAGAGGGGAGAGGAGCGTCGAGACAGAGGGGAGAGGAGCGTCGAGACAGAGGGGAGAGGAGCGTCGAGACAGAGGGGAGAGGAGCGTCGAGACAGAGGGGAGAGGAGCGTAGAGACAGAGGGGAGAGGAGCGTAGAGACAGAGGGGAGAGGAGCGTAGAGACAGAGGGGAGAGGAGCGTAGAGACAGAGGGGAGAGGAGCGTAGAGACAGAGGGGAGAGGAGCGTAGAGACAGAGGGAGAGGAGCGTAGAGACAGAGAGGAGAGGAGCGTAGAGACAGAGGGGAGAGGAGCATAGAGACAGAGGGGAGAGGAGCGTAGAGACAGAGGGGAGAGGAGGGAAGAGACAGAGGGGAGAGGAGGGAAGAGACAGAGGGGAGAGGAGCGCAGAGACAGAGGGGTGAGGAGTGCAGAGACAGAGGGGAGAGGAGTGCAGAGACAGAGGGGAGAGGAGTGCAGAGACAGAGGGGAGAGGAGTGCAGAGACAGAGGGGAGAGGAGTGCAGAGACAGAGGGGAGAGGAGTGCAGAGACAGAGGGGAGAGGAGTGCAGAGACAGTTAGGAGAGGAGTGCAGAGACAGAGGGGAGAGGTTCAGCTACAGGGAAACATTTGTCTCGGTACATCTTGTGACTTCCAGTTCCTCTGATCTGCCATCTATCAGTGATTGGTGTTTCACTCCTCCCATCATCTGGGACAGGTGACTGATGGGCGTGTATTCAGAGGGTTGTCTCCGCCCCTTCATATCACACATTGTATGTGGCTACTGGGGAAGGGGGTCCAGGTTGTCTTACCTCTGTACAAGGTCCCTGTGGAAGGATCGCCCCTCCCAGCTGGTAAAGTTGGTCTTTTCAGCTCTGCATCTTCTGGATAAACCCAACCAGTGTACATACTCCTCCTTCTGAGGGACCCCACCATTGTACATACTCCTCCTTCTGAGGGACCCCACCATTGTACATACTCCTCCTCCTTAAGGACCCCACCATTGTACATACTCCTTCTCCTGAGGGACCCCACCATTGTACATACTCCTCATGTGGGACCTCACCATTGTGCATACTCCTTCTCCCGAGGAACCCCACCATTGTGCATACTCCCCTCCAAGTGATCAAACCATTGTACATACTCCTCCTCCTAACCCTGAGGCAATCCGACATTGTACATACTCCTCTCTCTGAGGGACCTCACGGTTGTACACACACCCTCCAAGGGACCCCACCGGTGTACATACTCACCGCTGTTTTACTAACAGCCTACTGACTGGAATGGTACCAGCTGATTGGAGAAAAGCCAATGTAGCACCAATATTTAAAAAGGGCCCAAAATACATCCCTGGGAATTACAGACCAGTTAGCCTAACATCAATAGTATGTAAACTCTTGGAGGGGATGATAAGGGACTATATACAAGATTTTAGTAATAAGAACGATATCATTAGCAGTAATCAGCATGGATTCATGAAGAATCGTTCTTGCCAAACCAATCTGTTAACCTTCTATGAGGAGGTGAGTTGCCATCTAGATAAAGGAAGGCCCGTAGACGTGGTGTATCTGGATTTTGCAAAAGCATTTGACACAGTTCCCCATAAACGTTTACTGTACAAGATAAGGTGCGTTGGCATGGACCATAGGGTGAGTACATGGATTGAAAACTGGCTACAAGGGCGAGTTCAGAGGGTGGTGATAAATGGGGAGTACTCAGAATGGTCGGGGGTGGGTAGTGGGGTCCCCCAGGGTTCTGTGCTGGGACCAATCCTATTTAATTTGTTCATAAACGATCTGGAGGATGGGATAAACAGTTCCATCTCTGTATTTGCAGACGATACTAAGCTAAGCAGGGCAATAACTTCTCCGCAGGATGTGGAAATCTTGCAAAAAGACCTGAACAAATGAATGGGGGAGGGGCCACTACATGGCAAATGAGGTTCAATGTAGAAAAATGTAAAATAATGCATTTGGGTGGTAAAAATATGAATGCAATCTATAGACTGGGGGGAGAACCTCTGGGGGGATCTAGGATGGAAAAGGACCTGGGGGTCCTAGTAGATGATAGGCTCAGCAATGACATGCAATGCCAAGCTGCTGCTAATAAAGCAAACAGAATATTGGCATTAAAAAGGGGATCCCACCATTGTAGATACTCCCTCTGAGAGATGCCACCATTGTAGATACTCCCTCTGAGAGATCCCACTATTGTAGATACTCCCTCTGAGAGATCCCACTATTGTAGATACTCCCTCTGAGAGATCCCACTATTGTAGATACTCCCTCTGAGAGATCCCACTATTGTAGATACTCCCTCTGAGAGATCCCACTATTGTAGATACTCCCTCTGAGAGATCCCACTATTGTAGATACTCCCTCTGAGAGATCCCACTATTGTAGATACTCCCTCTGAGAGATCCCACTATTGTAGATACTCCCTCTGAGAGATCCCACTATTGTAGATACTCCCTCTGAGAGATCCCACTATTGTAGATACTCCCTCTGAGAGATCCCACTATTGTAGATACTCCCTCTGAGAGATCCCACCATTGTAGATACTCCCTCTGAGAGATGCCACCATTGTAGATACTCCTCTGAGAGATCCCACTATTGTAGATACTCCCTCTGAGAGATCCCACTATTGTAGATACTCCCTCTGAGAGATCCCACTATTGTAGATACTCCCTCTGAGAGATCCCACTATTGTAGATACTCCCTCTGAGAGATCCCACTATTGTAGATACTCCCTCTGAGAGATCCCACTATTGTAGATACTCCCTCTGAGAGATCCCACTATTGTAGATACTCCCTCTGAGAGATCCCACTATTGTAGATACTCCCTCTGAGAGATCCCACTATTGTAGATACTCCCTCTGAGAGATCCCACTATTGTAGATACTCCCTCTGAGAGATCCCACTATTGTAGATACTCCCTCTGAGAGATGCCACCATTGTAGATACTCAGAGATCTTGGTGGGATGTGATGGTTGGATGGAGGGTGGGGACATCCTGGGAAGCGGGAGAGCTTGGTGTTCAGGATTCAGAGAGCACTGAGGAATCCACTGTGGCCGAGTCACTGCTTCATCCGCCCGAAGTACAATTTACACACAAATGAAATGACAAGCTTGTCCTCTGCCGCCTTCACCTACCCCGAGCATCAATCATCTGTCACAATTCTTTCTAATCCGGCTTCTAGGCTATAAATATTGTCCCTCCTTATCAATGCTTCCTTTCCAGGAAGATGTGTGCCGGGGCCAGTTCTGGTGTCACTGGCTGCATGCTTGTTTCAGGTCAGAGAAGCTGAGATGAGGATGACATAAAACCTGCATCTGTCAGTCAGCAATGGTGGCTCCTGGGATTTCATCCTCACAGGGCAGAACAGTTCCTTTAAGAACACATACCTCTGTTCTCATGATTTGTTTATGTCCTCACTTATTTTTTCCACACTGGAGGTATGACTCGCTGCTCCATAGCTACCGAATAAACATTATCGCCTCTAATAAAATGTAAGCTCTTCAGCCAAGTGCACATTTGATTCAGACAATGTGGTCAGCGGGTGGGGAGGGATCTGTGCGTGGGGTAAACAAACTGCCTTTATACATGGTCCACGTTAACAAACCAGCATTATATATGTCCCTCACACCTGACTGATGGGGCCAGGTTGGTGGAGGTATGAGGGCATATAGGGTAGATGGACCAGGCTTGTGGGGGTATGAGGCTATACAAAGTTGATAACTCAGGCTTGGGGGGGAGGGGTATAAAGGGTACATAGGCCTAATGGGCTGGACTAGTGGAGTATTAGGGGTACATATAATGGATGGTTGGGGCTGGGGGGTATGATGGGTACACAGGGTTGAAGGGCCAGGCTGGTGGGTGGGGTTAGGAAGGTATGGGGGGTACATATAATGGATGGGTGGGGCTGGGGGGGTGTTATGGGTACACAGGGTTGAAGGGCCAGGCTGGTGGGTGGGGTTAGGAAGGTATGAGGGGTACATATAATGGATGGGTGGGGCTGGGGGGTGTGATGGGTACACAGGGTTGAAGGGCCAGGCTGGTGGGTGGGGTTAGGAAGGTATGAGGGGTACATATAATGAATGGGTGGGGCTGGGGGTGTGATGGGTACACAGGGTTGAAGGGCCAGGCTGGTGGGTGGGGTTAGGAAGGTATGAGGGGTACATATAATGGATGGGTGGGGCTGGGGGGTGTGATGGGTACACAGGGTTGAAGGGCCAGGCTGGTGGGTGGGGTTAGGAAGGTATGAGGGGTACATATAATGGATGGGTGGGGCTGGGGGGTGTGATGGGTACACAGGGTTGAAGGGCCAGGCTGGTGGGTGGGGTTAGGAAGGTATGAGGGGTACATATAATGGATGGGGGGGCTGGGGGGTGTGATGGGTACACAGGGTTGAAGGGCCAGGCTGGTGGGTGGGGTTAGGAAGGTATGAGGGGTACATATAATGGATGGGTGGGGCTGGGGGGTGTGATGGGTACACAGGGTTGAAGGGCCAGGCTGGTGGGTGGGGTTAGGAAGGTATGAGGGGTACATATAATGGATGGGTGGGGCTGGGGGGTCAGATGGGTACACAGGGTTGAAGGGCCAGGCTGGTGGGTGGGGTTAGGAAGGTATGAGGGGTACATATAATGGATGGGTGGGGCTGGAGGTGTGATGGGTACACAGGGTTGAAGGGCCAGGCTGGTGGGTGGGGTTAGGAAGGTATGAGGGGTACATATAATGGATGGGTGGGGCTGGGGGGTCAGATGGGTACACAGGGTTGAAGGGCCAGGCTGGTGGGTGGGGTTAGGAAGGTATGAGGGGTACATATAATGGATGGGTGGGGCTGGAGGTGTGATGGGTACACAGGGTTGAAGGGCCAGGCTGGTGGGTGGGGTTAGGAAGGTATGAGGGGTACATATAATGGATGGATGGGGCTGGGGGGGTGTGATGGGTACACAGGGTTGAAGGGCCAGGCTGGTGGGTGGGGTTTGGAGGGTATGAGGGGTACATATAATGGATGGGTGGGGCTGGGGGGTGTGATGGGTACACAGGGTTGAAGGGCCAGGCTGGTGGGTGGGGTTAGGAAGGTATGAGGGGTACATATAATGGATGGGTGGGGCTGGGGGGTCAGATGGGTACACAGGGTTGAAGGGCCAGGCTGGTGGGTGGGGTTAGGAAGGTATTAGGGGTACATATAATGGATGGGTGGGGCTGGGGGGTGTGATGGGTACACAGGGTTGAAGGGCCAGGCTGGTGGGTGGGGTTAGGAAGGTATTAGGGGTACATATAATGGATGGGTGGGGCTGGGGGGTGTGATGGGTACACAGGGTTGAAGGGCCAGGCTGGTGGGTGGGGTTAGGAAGGTATGAGGGGTACATATAATGGATGGGTGGGGCTGGGGGGTATGATGGGTACACAGGGTTGAAGGGCCAGGCTGGTGGGTGGGGTTAGGAAGGTATGAGGGGTACATATAATGGATGGATGGGGCTGGGGGGGTGTGATGGGTACACAGGGTTGAAGGGCCAGGCTGGTGGGTGGGGTTTGGAGGGTATGAGGGGTACATATAATGGATGGGTGGGGCTGGGGGGTGTGATGGGTACACAGGGTTGAAGGGCCAGGCTGGTGGGTGGGGTTAGGAAGGTATGAGGGGTACATATAATGGATGGGTGGGGCTGGGGGGTCAGATGGGTACACAGGGTTGAAGGGCCAGGCTGGTGGGTGGGGTTAGGAAGGTATGAGGGGTACATATAATGGATGGTTGGGGCTGGGGGGTCAGATGGGTACACAGGGTTGAAGGGCCAGGCTGGTGGGTGGGGTTAGGAAGGTATGAGGGGTACATATAATGGATGGGTGGGGCTGGGGGGTCAGATGGGTACACAGGGTTGAAGGGCCAGGCTGGTGGGTGGGGTTAGGAAGGTATGAGGGGTACATATAATGGATGGGTGGGGCTGGGGGGTATGATGGGTACACAGGGTTGAAGGGCCAGGCTGGTGGGTGGGGTTAGGAAGGTATGAGGGGTACATATAATGGATGGGTGGGGCTGGGGGGTGTGATGGGTACACAGGGTTGAAGGGCCAGGCTGGTGGGTGGGGTTAGGAAGGTATGAGGGGTACATATAATGGATGGGTGGGGCTGGGGGGTCAGATGGGTACACAGGGTTGAAGGGCCAGGCTGGTGGGTGGGGTTAGGAAGGTATGAGGGGTACATATAATGGATGGGTGGGGCTGGGGGGTATGATGGGTACACAGGGTTGAAGGGCCAGGCTGGTGGGTGGGGTTAGGAAGGTATGAGGGGTACATATAATGGATGGGTGGGGCTGGGGGGTCAGATGGGTACACAGGGTTGAAGGGCCAGGCTGGTGGGTGGGGTTAGGAAGGTATGAGGGGTACATATAATGGATGGGTGGGGCTGGGGGGTATGATGGGTACACAGGGTTGAAGGGCCAGGCTGGTGGGTGGGGTTAGGAAGGTATGAGGGGTACATATAATGGATGGGTGGGGCTGGGGGGTCAGATGGGTACACAGGGTTGAAGGGCCAGGCTGGTGGGTGGGGTTAGGAAGGTATGAGGGGTACATATAATGGATGGGTGGGGCTGGGGGGTGTGATGGGTACACAGGGTTGAAGGGCCAGGCTGGTGGGTGGGGTTAGGAAGGTATGAGGGGTACATATAATGGATGGGTGGGGCTGGGGGGTCAGATGGGTACACAGGGTTGAAGGGCCAGGCTGGTGGGTGGGGTTAGGAAGGTATGAGGGGTACATATAATGGATGGGTGGGGCTGGGGGGTATGATGGGTACACAGGGTTGAAGGGCCAGGCTGGTGGGTGGGGTTAGGAAGGTATGAGGGGTACATATAATGGATGGGTGGGGCTGGGGGGTCAGATGGGTACACAGGGTTGAAGGGCCAGGCTGGTGGGTGGGGTTAGGAAGGTACATAGGATAGATGGGCAGAGCTGCTGAGTGTATGAGGAATATATAGGGCTAATGGGATGAGGTGGTAGAGGTATGAGGGCTACAGAAAGTTGATAGGCCAGAGGTAGTGGCATAAGGGGTATGTAGGCTTGATGGGCATGATGGCTATATAGGGTTGATGAGCCAAGCTGGTGGGAGGATGATGGGTACAGAGAGGTAATGGGCTGGGCGGGGTATGAAAGGTATATAGGGTTGCTGTTCCAGGCTGGTGGGGTAATGAGGTGTATATAGCGTTGTTGGTCAGGCTGGTGGAGCTATGGGGGTGTAAAAGGTTGGTGGAGCGGGCTAGTAGAGGTATGAGGGTTAAATAAGGTTGATGGGCTGGGCCAGTGTGGGTATGATGGATATAAAGATTTGAGTGGCCAGGCTGGTAGGGGTATGAAGGATAAAATTTGACGAGTGATGGGCTGGTGGGGGCATGAGGGGTATACAGGGTTGATGGGCTGTGCTGGTGGGGGTATGAGGGGTTTATTGGGCTGATGGGTGTATGAGGAATACATATGGTTGATGTTCTGGGCTCTTGGTGGTATGGGGATATATAAGGTTGATGGGTTATGGGCTGGTGGGGGGAATATGGTGTTTATGGGCTGGGTTCTTCGTGGTATTTGGGCACATAAGGTTGATGGGTTTGCGCTGGTGGGAGTATAAAGAATTTATTGGCTGGGCTAGTGGGGTGTATAGTGTTTATGGGGCTGGGCTGGTGGGGTGTGAGGGGTATATGGTGTTTATGGGCTGAGCTCTTGGTGGCATTTGGATATATAAGGTTGATGGGTTATGGGCTGGTGGGGGTATGAGGGGTATATAGAATTGATGAGCTGGGCTATGAAGGGTAAATAAGGCTACAGGCTGGTGGGGGTATATAGTGTTTATGGGCTGGGCTCTTGGTGGCATGAGGATATATAAGGTTGATGGGTTATGGGCTGGTGGGGGTATGAGGGGTATATAGAATTGATGAGCTGGGCTAGTGGGGCATGAAAGGTAAATAGGTCTATGGGCTAGTGGGGTATGAGGGGTATATAGTGTTTATGGGCTAGTGGGGTATATGGTGTTTATGGTCTAGTGGGGTATATGGTGTTTATGGTCTAGTGGGGTATATGGTGTTTATGGTCTAGTGGGGTATATGGTGTTTATGGTCTAGTGGGGTATATGGTGTTTATGGTCTAGTGGGGTATATGGTGTTTATGGTCTAGTGGGGTATATGGTGTTTATGGGCTAGTGGGGTATATGGTGTTTATGGTCTAGTGGGGTATATGGTGTTTATGGTCTAGTGGGGTATATGGTGTTTATGGTCTAGTGGGGTATATGGTGTTTATGGTCTAGTGGGGTATATGGTGTTTATGGTCTAGTGGGGTATATGGTGTTTATGGGCTGAGCTCTTGGTGGTATTTGGATATATAAGGTTGATGGCTTATAGGCATGAGGGGAACATAGAATTGATGGGCTGGGCTATGAAGGGTAAATAGGGCTACGGGCCGGTGGGGGTATGAGGAATATATAAAATTGATTGTTTGGGCTAGTGGGGTATCAAGGGTAAATAAATCTATGTGCTGGTGGGGTATGAGGGGTATATAGCGTTTATGGGCTGGGCTCTTGGTGGCATGAGGGTATATAAGGTTGATGAGTTATGGGCTGGGCTGGTGGGGTATGAGGGGTACATAGAATTGATGGGCTGGGCTAGTGGGGTATGAAGGGTAAATAAGTCTATGGGCTGGTAGGGTATGAGAGATATACTCTCTCTCTATATATATATTACTATACAAAGGGGGCACCTTCTTGACTTTTTCGGTAATAAATTTACTTATTGTAAGACATACCTTCCCTTCTCTCCCCGCCCACTTGGTTCAGTCACATGTGACAATGCTGGCACTGGTTGATTGGCCCAACACTAATCACAAGGTAGCTGGGAGAAACCTCAGCCCTGTGTAAGCTCCAACTGGAAGAAAGCTTCCACTGACTGAATGGTGGGGTAAGAACGGGGGGGGTAAGAACGGGGGGGTAAGAATGGGGGGGGGGGGGTATGTATGGAAGGGGGCTGTGTGCGCAATGATCTAGTTCATTTTAAGAAAGGAGAAACTTTTTTTTTACCATGAATATGCGCTCAGGGGCCACATTTTCAGTACCTCGGAGGCCTTCTTTATCAAGATGCAGGATTTTGGTCCATGCCCACTTATGGCATTTCAGACATCCTGTAAATTGGTTGGCCATACATTAGTTCTGTGAAGTTCATGGTTCATAATGGTCTTGATTTACTAAACTTCAGCTGTTGAGGTTTGGTGGCCTTTCCCCCTTGTGGCCTCATTTGTCTGTTCTTAGATGGCAGGCAGACCATGGTGGTGGTTCTCTTCAAGGTTCCTGTGTTGGGTGTTCAGTGATGGCCCTCCCCAAAGCGGGAAGACATCTGACTTCTCATATATAGAACACTATTATCCAAGGGCTGCAGTGTGGCAGATTCTGGATAATCTATCGGAGATCTTGGTGGTGGTCTCCTGCCGATGGTAGTTCTCTTGAAGGTTCCTGTGTTGGGTGTTCAGTGACGGCGCTCGACACAGCTCTGTTACAGACAGTAGAAAGACATCTGACCTCTCGTATAGAACACTATTATCCAGGGGCTGCAGTGTGGGAGCCTCTGGATAATCTATGGGAGACCATGGTGGTGGTCTCCTGCTGAAGGTCGCTCTCCTCTGGTTCCTGTGTTGGGTGTTCAGTGCCGGGGCTCGGCACAAAGGGAAGACATCTAACCTCTCATATAGAACACAATTATCCAGGGGCTGCAGTGTGGGAGACTGGATAATCTATGGGAGACCATGGTGGTGGTCTCCTACTGAAAGTGGTTCTGTGCCGGTCTGGTCCGTTTTGGTGACTTCATTAAGAGGAGGATTGCTTCCTTTCCCTTCTCCAATCAGAGAACTATTGAATGGGTGTGCCTGAGGGAGGGGGAGGGGCCTGGCCTCCGGTGTCATCTATTACTTCCCTGGGCTAAGCCAACTCTGGCAAGGATTCCGGTTGTCTCTCAGGTATGGGGCTGGACTGTATACATCGTCTATGGTGTCCTATCACCCGCACCTCTCCCTGTATAAGCTGGTGATGAGATCAGGCAGAGGTCAGGCAATCTTCGGTCTCCACACCCCTCATATTTCATAGAAGGATGGAGCCGGATAAACTACGACTCCCTGCAATCAATAAGAATACTCTGCTGGAATTCGGGGTCGCTTTTCCTTTCTTAACTCAGGAGGGTGACGGCCATCACAGTACACTGCAGATCGTCATGAGGACCAGTGATGTCATCACTCGTATCTGGGAAGCGGTGACATCATCAACTGTATTGGAGAAGTTGTGATGTAATTAATATAATTAAATTTATTATTAGTGGGTGGAGACTTCACTATATGCACCACCTCCCTTAAATGAGTTAAAAAAAAAATACCAAAAGAGCAGAATTGGAATTTTAAGGTGCAAAAAAATATCAATGAAAATTGATATTACAAAGGTATGACACGGATTCCACGTTAAGGAAGATTGGTAAAGGAAGAGAAGGAAGTGCTCCAGGGGGACAGTCCTCTAGAAATTCACCGTCAGCAGATGACGTTTGCGTCTTGGAAAGGATAGAAGGATCAGTTGATGAATTCATAAACTTTGTATTATAACAGGGTGTGGTTGCAGGGTTCTCGTTCCCCCCTATTTTGTGGCACACAGACCCCTCATTGGACCTCTTGTGGGGCCCTGAGGAATCTTCGGGAACCGTGATCTGAAGGGTGGTACTGTATAAAGGTCCTACAAAAGCTCCAGAAGAAGCCCTGATTGTGGCGAAACATGTAGAGGCAACCATTCTTTTGTATTGTGACCCCGAGGCTCTATTTGCTCCCCTTTTTAGAACTATTTTCTTTCTTTTTTTTTTTTTTAGTTATGTTTATGTAATAAAATTTATATATTTTTGTAATATCGATCTTCATTGATTTTTTTTTTTGCACCTTAAAACTCCAATTCTGCTCTTTTGGTATTTTTGTAATGTAATTATTCGTACTTGGGAAGCGGTGACGTCATCACTCTTATCTGAGTAATGACATCATCGCTAGTGCCTGGACGCAGTGACATCATCACTAGTATCTGGACGCAGTGACATCATCACTAGTATCTGAACGCAGTGACATCATCACTAGTATCTGGACGCAGTGACATCATCACTAGTATCTGGACGCAGTGACATCATCACTAGTATCTGGACGCAGTGACATCATCACTAGTATCTGGACGCAGTGACATCATCACTAGTATCTGGACGCAGTGACATCATCACTAGTATCTGGACGCAGTGACATCATCACTAGTATCTGGACGCAGTGACATCATCACTAGTATCTGGACGCAGTGACATCATCACTAGTATCTGGACGCAGTGACATCATCACTAGTATCTGGACGCAGTGACATCATCACTAGTATCTGGACGCAGTGACATCATCACTAGTATCTGGACGCAGTGACATCATCACTAGTATCTGGACGCAGTGACATCATCACTAGTATCTGGACACAGTGACATCATCACTAGTATCTGGACACAGTGACATCATCACTAGTATCTGGATGCAGTGACATCATCACTAGTATCTGGACACAGTGACTTTGTATCAGAGTAGTGACATCATCACTAGTATTTGGGAAGCTGTGATGTCATCACTTGTATCTGAATAAACTACTCTCTCACTCATACCCAATAAACAATGAAGCCGCTCCCCGTATTTGATAACCAGTGACATCATTATTCACATCTGGACAGCAGTGATGTCATTGGTGTCATGTGACTCTGGCAATGGATACTGAAAGTTATTGAAAGAGTCATGCTATTTCTATGGACAAGTATGCAACCAGTCACAGGGCAGGCCTCAATTCTAGGTGAGATACAACCAGTCACAGGGAAGACCTCAATGCTAGGTGAGATATAACCACTCACAGGGAAGACCTCAATGCTAGGTGAGATACAACCACTCACAGGGAAGACCTCAATGCTAGGTGAGATACAACCACTCACAGGGCAGGCCTCAATTCTAGGTGAGATACAACCAGTCACAGGGAAGACCTCAATGCTAGGTGAGATACAACCACTCGCAGGGCAGGCCTCAATTCTAGGTGAGATACAACCACTCACAGGGAAGACCTCAATGCTAGGTGAGATACAACCACTCACAGGGCAGGCCTCAATTCTAGGTGAGATACAACCACTCACAGGGCAGGCCTCAATGCTAGGTGAGATACAACCACTCACAGGGCAGGCCTCAATTCTAGGTGAGATACAACCACTCGCAGGGAAGACCTCAATTCTAGGTGAGATACAACCACTCGCAGGGCAGGCCTCAATTCTAGGTGAGATACAACCAGTCACAGGGCAGGCCTCAATTCTAGGTGAGATACAACCAGTCACAGGGCAGGCCTCAATTCTAGGTGAGATACAACCACTCACAGGGCAGGCCTCAATTCTAGGTGAGATACAACCAGTCACAGGGAAGACCTCAATGCTAGGTGAGATACAACCACTCGCAGGGCAGGCCTCAATTCTAGGTGAGATACAACCACTCGCAGGGAAGACCTCAATTCTAGGTGAGATACAACCACTCGCAGGGCAGGCCTCAATTCTAGGTGAGATACAACCAGTCACAGGGCAGGCCTCAATTCTAGGTGAGATACAACCAGTCACAGGGCAGGCCTCAATTCTAGGTGAGATACAACCAGTCACAGGGCAGGCCTCAATTCTAGGTGAGATACAACCACTCACAGGGAAGACCTCAATGCTAGGTGAGATACAACCACTCACAGGGCAGGCCTCAATTCTAGGTGAGATACAACCAGTCACAGGGCAGGCCTCAATTCTAGGTGAGATACAACCAGTCACAGGGCAGGCCTCAATTCTAGGTGAGATACAACCAGTCACAGGGCAGGCCTCAATTCTAGGTGAGATACAACCACTCACAGGGAAGACCTCAATGCTAGGTGAGATACAACCACTCACAGGGCAGGCCTCAATTCTAGGTGAGATACAACCACTCACAGGGCAGGCCTTAATGCTAGGTGAGATACAACCACTCACAGGGCAGGCCTCAATTCTAGGTGAGATACAACCACTCGCAGGGAAGACCTCAATTCTAGGTGAGATACAACCACTCGCAGGGCAGGCCTCAATTCTAGGTGAGATACAACCAGTCACAGGGCAGGCCTCAATTCTAGGTGAGATACAACCAGTCACAGGGCAGGCCTCAATTCTAGGTGAGATACAACCACTCACAGGGCAGGCCTCAATTCTAGGTGAGATACAACCAGTCACAGGGAAGACCTCAATGCTAGGTGAGATACAACCACTCGCAGGGCAGGCCTCAATTCTAGGTGAGATACAACCACTCACAGGGAAGACCTCAATGCTAGGTGAGATACAACCACTCACAGGGCAGGCCTCAATTCTAGGTGAGATACAACCACTCACAGGGCAGGCCTCAATGCTAGGTGAGATACAACCACTCACAGGGCAGGCCTCAATTCTAGGTGAGATACAACCACTCGCAGGGAAGACCTCAATTCTAGGTGAGATACAACCACTCGCAGGGCAGGCCTCAATTCTAGGTGAGATACAACCAGTCACAGGGCAGGCCTCAATTCTAGGTGAGATACAACCACTCACAGGGCAGGCCTCAATTCTAGGTGAGATACAACCACTCACAGGGCAGGCCTCAATTCTAGGTGAGATACAACCACTCGCAGGGAAGACCTCAATGCTAGGTGAGATACAACCAGTCACAGGGCAGGCCTCAATGCTAGGTGAGATACAACCACTCGCAGGGCAGGCCTCAATGCTAGGTGAGATACAACCACTCGCAGGGCAGGCCTCAATTCTAGGTGAGATACAACCAGTCACAGGGCAGGCCTCAATTCTAGGTGAGATACAACCACTCACAGGGCAGGCCTCAATTCTAGGTGAGATACAACCAGTCACAGGGCAGGCCTCAATGCTAGGTGAGATACAACCACTCGCAGGGCAGGCCTCAATGCTAGGTGAGATACAACCACTCGCAGGGCAGGCCTCAATTCTAGGTGAGATACAACCACTCACAGGGAAGACCTCAATGCTAGGTGAGATACAACCACTCGCAGGGCAGGCCTCAATTCTAGGTGAGATACAACCACTCACAGGGCAGGCCTCAATTCTAGGTGAGATACAACCACTCACAGGGCAGGCCTCAATTCTAGGTGAGATACAACCACTCACAGGGAAGACCTCAATGCTAGGTGAGATACAACCACTCGCAGGGCAGGCCTCAATTCTAGGTGAGATACAACCAGTCACAGGGCAGGCCTCAATTCTAGGTGAGATACAACCAGTCACAGGGCAGGCCTCAATGCTAGGTGAGATACAACCACTCGCAGGGCAGACCTCAATGCTAGGTGAGATACAACCACTCGCAGGGAAGACCTCAATGCTAGGTGAGATACAACCAGTCACAGGGCAGGCCTCAATTCTAGGTGAGATACAACCAGTCACAGGGCAGGCCTCAATTCTAGGTGAGATACAACCAGTCACAGGGCAGACCTCAATGCTAGGTGAGATACAACCACTCACAGGGCAGGCCTCAATTCTAGGTGAGATACAACCACTCACAGGGCAGGCCTCAATTCTAGGTGAGATACAACCACTCACAGGGCAGGCCTCAATTCTAGGTGAGATACAACCACTCACAGGGCAGGCCTCAATTCTAGGTGAGATACAACCACTCACAGGGCAGGCCTCAATTCTAGGTGAGATACAACCAGTCACAGGGCAGGCCTCAATGCTAGGTGAGATACAACCACTCACAGGGCAGGCCTCAATTCTAGGTGAGATACAACCAGTCACAGGGCAGGCCTCAATTCTAGGTGAGATACAACCACTCGCAGGGCAGGCCTCAATGCTAGGTGAGATACAACCACTCGCAGGGCAGGCCTCAATTCTAGGTGAGATACAACCACTCACAGGGCAGGCCTCAATTCTAGGTGAGATACAACCACTCACAGGGCAGGCCTCAATTCTAGGTGAGATACAACCACTCACAGGGCAGGCCTCAATTCTAGGTGAGATACAACCACTCACAGGGCAGGCCTCAATTCTAGGTGAGATACAACCACTCGCAGGGAAGACCTCAATGCTAGGTGAGATACAACCAGTCACAGGGCAGGCCTCAATGCTAGGTGAGATACAACCACTCGCAGGGCAGGCCTCAATTCTAGGTGAGATACAACCAGTCACAGGGCAGGCCTCAATTCTAGGTGAGATACAACCAGTCACAGGGCAGGCCTCAATGCTAGGTGAGATACAACCACTCGCAGGGCAGGCCTCAATGCTAGGTGAGATACAACCACTCACAGGGCAGGCCTCAATTTTAGGTGAGATACAACCAGTCACAGGGCAGGCCTCAATGCTAGGTGAGATACAACCACTCGCAGGGCAGGCCTCAATGCTAGGTGAGATACAACCACTCGCAGGGCAGGCCTCAATTCTAGGTGAGATACAACCACTCACAGGGCAGGCCTCAATTCTAGGTGAGATACAACCACTCACAGGGCAGGCCTCAATTCTAGGTGAGATACAACCACTCACAGGGCAGGCCTCAATTCTAGGTGAGATACAACCAGTCACAGGGCAGGCCTCAATTCTAGGTGAGATACAACCAGTCACAGGGCAGGCCTCAATTCTAGGTGAGATACAACCACTCACAGGGCAGGCCTCAATTCTAGGTGAGATACAACCACTCACAGGGCAGGCCTCAATTCTAGGTGAGATACAACCACTCACAGGGCAGGCCTCAATTCTAGGTGAGATACAACCAGTCACAGGGCAGGCCTCAATTCTAGGTGAGATACAACCACTCGCAGGGCAGGCCTCAATGCTAGGTGAGATACAACCACTCACAGGGCAGGCCTCAATGCTAGGTGAGATACAACCACTCACAGGGCAGGCCTCAATTCTAGGTGAGATACAACCACTCACAGGGCAGGCCTCAATTCTAGGTGAGATACAACCAGTCACAGGGCAGGCCTCAATGCTAGGTGAGATACAACCACTCGCAGGGCAGGCTTCAATGCTAGGTGAGATACAACCAGTCACAGGGCAGGCCTCAATTCTAGGTGAGATACAACCAGTCACAGGGCAGGCCTCAATGCTAGGTGAGATACAACCACTCGCAGGGCAGGCCTCAATTCTAGGTGAGATACAACCACTCGCAGGGCAGGCCTCAATTCTAGGTGAGATACAACCACTCGCAGGGCAGGCCTCAATTCTAGGTGAGATACAACCACTCGCAGGGCAGGCCTCAATTCTAGGTGAGATACAACCACTCGCAGGGCAGGCCTCAATTCTAGGTGAGATACAACCAGTCACAGGGCAGGCCTCAATGCTAGGTGAGATACAACCAGTCGCAGGGCAGGCCTCAATGCTAGGTGAGATACAACCACTCGCAGGGCAGGCCTCAATGCTAGGTGAGATACAACCACTCGCAGGGAAGACCTCAATGCTAGGTGAGATACAACCACTCGCAGGGAAGACCTCAATGCTAGGTGAGATACAACCACTCACAGGGAAGACCTCAATGCTAGGTGAGATACAACCAGTTGCAGGGCAGGCCTCAATTCTAGGTGAGATACAACCAGTCGCAGGGCAGACCTCAATTCTAGGTGAGATACAACCACTCGCAGGGCAGGCCTCAATGCTAGGTGAGATACAACCAGTCGCAGGGCAGGCCTCAATTCTAGGTGAGATACAACCACTCACAGGGAAGACCTCAATGCTAGGTGAGATACAACCACTCGCAGGGCAGGCCTCAATTCTAGGTGAGATACAACCAGTCGCAGGGCAGGCCTCAATTCTAGGTGAGATACAACCAGTCGCAGGGCAGGCCTCAATGCTAGGTGAGATACAACCACTCGCAGGGCAGGCCTCAATTCTAGGTGAGATACAACCAGTCGCAGGGCAGGCCTCAATGCTAGGTGAGATACAACCACTCGCAGGGCAGGCCTCAATGCTAGGTGAGATACAACCAGTCACAGGGAAGACCTCAATTCTAGGTGAGATACAACCACTCGCAGGGCAGACCTCAATTCTAGGTGAGATACAACCAGTCGCAGGGCAGACCTCAATGCTAGGTGAGATACAACCACTCACAGGGAAGACCTCAATGCTAGGTGAGATACAACCAGTCACAGGGCAGGCTTCAATGCTAGGTGAGATACAACCATTCACAGGGAAGACCTCAATGCTAAGTGAGATACAACCACTCACAGGGCAGACCTCAATTCTAGGTGAGATACAACCACTTGCAGGGAAGACCTCAATTCTAGGTGAGATACAACCAGTCGCAGGGCAGGCCTCAATTCTAGGTGAGATACAACCACTCGCAGGGCAGGCCTCAATTCTAGGTGAGATACAACCAGTCGCAGGGCAGGCCTCAATTCTAGGTGAGATACAACCACTCACAGGGCAGGCCTCAATTCTAGGTGAGATACAACCAGTCACAGGGCAGGCCTCAATTCTAGGTGAGATACAACCACTCACAGGGCAGGCCTCAATTCTAGGTGAGATACAACCACTCGCAGGGAAGACCTCAATGCTAGGTGAGATACAACCACTCGCAGGGCAGGCCTCAATTCTAGGTGAGATACAACCACTCACAGGGCAGGCCTCAATGCTAGGTGAGATACAACCACTCGCAGGGAAGACCTCAATGCTAGGTGAGATACAACCACTCACAGGGAAGACCTCAATGCTAGGTGAGATACAACCACTAGCAGGGAAGACCTCAATGCTAGGTGAGATACAACCACTCACAGGGAAGACCTCAATGCTAGGTGAGATACAACCACTAGCAGGGAAGGCCTCAATTCTAGGTGAGATACAACCACTCACAGGGAAGACCTCAATGCTAGGTGAGATACAACCACTCGCAGGGAAGGCCTCAATTCTAGGTGAGATACAACCACTCACAGGGAAGACCTCAATGCTAGGTGAGATACAACCACTAGCAGGGAAGACCTCAATGCTAGGTGAGATACAACCACTCACAGGGAAGACCTCAATTCTAGGTGAGATACAACCACTCGCAGGGCAGGCCTCAATTCTAGGTGAGATACAACCAGTTGCAGGGCAGGCCTCAATTCTAGGTGAGATACAACCACTCGCAGGGCAGACCTCAATGCTAGGTGAGATACAACCAGTCGCAGGGCAGACCTCAATGCTAGGTGAGATACAACCACTCACAGGGAAGACCTCAATTCTAGGTGAGATACAACCACTCGCAGGGCAGGCCTCAATTCTAGGTGAGATACAACCAGTCGCAGGGCAGGCCTCAATGCTAGGTGAGATACAACCAGTCACAGGGCAGGCCTCAATGCTAGGTGAGATACAACCATTCACAGGGAAGACCTCAATGCTAAGTGAGATACAACCAGTCGCAGGGAAGACCTCAATGCTAGGTGAGATACAACCAGTCGCAGGGCAGGCCTCAATTCTAGGTGAGATACAACCACTCACAGGGCAGGCCTCAATTCTAGGTGAGATACAACCACTCACAGGGCAGGCCTCAATTCTAGGTGAGATACAACCACTCGCAGGGCAGGCCTCAATGCTAGGTGAGATACAACCACTCGCAGGGCAGGCCTCAATGCTAGGTGAGATACAACCACTCACAGGGCAGGCCTCAATTCTAGGTGAGATACAACCACTCGCAGGGCAGGCCTCAATGCTAGGTGAGATACAACCACTCGCAGGGCAGGCCTCAATTCTAGGTGAGATACAACCACTCACAGGGCAGGCCTCAATTCTAGGTGAGATACAACCACTCACAGGGCAGGCCTCAATTCTAGGTGAGATACAACCACTCACAGGGCAGGCCTCAATTCTAGGTGAGATACAACCACTCACAGGGCAGGCCTCAATTCTAGGTGAGATACAACCACTCGCAGGGAAGACCTCAATGCTAGGTGAGATACAACCAGTCACAGGGCAGGCCTCAATGCTAGGTGAGATACAACCACTCGCAGGGCAGGCCTCAATTCTAGGTGAGATACAACCAGTCACAGGGCAGGCCTCAATTCTAGGTGAGATACAACCACTCACAGGGCAGGCCTCAATTCTAGGTGAGATACAACCAGTCACAGGGCAGGCCTCAATGCTAGGTGAGATACAACCACTCGCAGGGCAGGCCTCAATGCTAGGTGAGATACAACCACTCGCAGGGCAGGCCTCAATTCTAGGTGAGATACAACCACTCACAGGGCAGGCCTCAATTCTAGGTGAGATACAACCACTCACAGGGCAGGCCTCAATTCTAGGTGAGATACAACCACTCACAGGGCAGGCCTCAATTCTAGGTGAGATACAACCAGTCACAGGGCAGGCCTCAATTCTAGGTGAGATACAACCAGTCACAGGGCAGGCCTCAATGCTAGGTGAGATACAACCACTCGCAGGGCAGGCCTCAATGCTAGGTGAGATACAACCACTCGCAGGGCAGGCCTCAATGCTAGGTGAGATACAACCACTCACAGGGCAGGCCTCAATTCTAGGTGAGATACAACCACTCACAGGGCAGGCCTCAATTCTAGGTGAGATACAACCACTCACAGGGCAGGCCTCAATTCTAGGTGAGATACAACCACTCACAGGGAAGACCTCAATGCTAGGTGAGATACAACCAGTCACAGGGCAGGCCTCAATGCTAGGTGAGATACAACCACTCGCAGGGCAGGCTTCAATGCTAGGTGAGATACAACCAGTCACAGGGCAGGCCTCAATTCTAGGTGAGATACAACCAGTCACAGGGCAGGCCTCAATGCTAGGTGAGATACAACCACTCGCAGGGCAGGCCTCAATTCTAGGTGAGATACAACCACTCGCAGGGCAGGCCTCAATTCTAGGTGAGATACAACCACTCGCAGGGCAGGCCTCAATTCTAGGTGAGATACAACCACTCGCAGGGCAGGCCTCAATTCTAGGTGAGATACAACCACTCGCAGGGCAGGCCTCAATTCTAGGTGAGATACAACCAGTCACAGGGCAGGCCTCAATGCTAGGTGAGATACAACCAGTCGCAGGGCAGGCCTCAATGCTAGGTGAGATACAACCACTCGCAGGGAAGACCTCAATGCTAGGTGAGATACAACCACTCGCAGGGAAGACCTCAATGCTAGGTGAGATACAACCACTCACAGGGAAGACCTCAATGCTAGGCGAGATACAACCAGTTGCAGGGCAGGCCTCAATGCTAGGTGAGATACAACCAGTCGCAGGGCAGGCCTCAATTCTAGGTGAGATACAACCACTCGCAGGGCAGGCCTCAATGCTAGGTGAGATACAACCACTCGCAGGGAAGACCTCAATGCTAGGTGAGATACAACCACTCGCAGGGAAGACCTCAATGCTAGGTGAGATACAACCACTCGCAGGGAAGACCTCAATGCTAGGTGAGATACAACCACTCGCAGGGAAGACCTCAATGCTAGGTGAGATACAACCACTCGCAGGGAAGACCTCAATGCTAGGTGAGATACAACCAGTTGCAGGGCAGGCCTCAATTCTAGGTGAGATACAACCAGTCGCAGGGCAGACCTCAATTCTAGGTGAGATACAACCACTCACAGGGAAGACCTCAATGCTAGGTGAGATACAACCAGTTGCAGGGCAGGCCTCAATTCTAGGTGAGATACAACCAGTCGCAGGGCAGACCTCAATGCTAGGTGAGATACAACCACTCGCAGGGCAGGCCTCAATGCTAGGTGAGATACAACCAGTCGCAGGGCAGGCCTCAATTCTAGGTGAGATACAACCACTCACAGGGAAGACCTCAATGCTAGGTGAGATACAACCACTCGCAGGGCAGGCCTCAATTCTAGGTGAGATACAACCAGTCGCAGGGCAGGCCTCAATGCTAGGTGAGATACAACCAGTCACAGGGCAGACCTCAATGCTAGGTGAGATACAACCAATCACAGGGAAGACCTCAATGCTAGGTGAGATACAACCACTCGCAGGGCAGGCCTCAATTCTAGGTGAGATACAACCACTCACAGGGAAGACCTCAATGCTAGGTGAGATACAACCACTCACAGGGAAGACCTCAATGCTAGGTGAGATACAACCAGTCACAGGGCAGGCTTCAATGCTAGGTGAGATACAACCATTCACAGGGAAGACCTCAATGCTAAGTGAGATACAACCACTCACAGGGCAGACCTCAATTCTAGGTGAGATACAACCACTTGCAGGGAAGACCTCAATTCTAGGTGAGATACAACCAGTCGCAGGGCAGGCCTCAATTCTAGGTGAGATACAACCACTCGCAGGGCAGGCCTCAATTCTAGGTGAGATACAACCAGTCGCAGGGCAGGCCTCAATTCTAGGTGAGATACAACCACTCACAGGGCAGGCCTCAATTCTAGGTGAGATACAACCAGTCACAGGGCAGGCCTCAATTCTAGGTGAGATACAACCACTCACAGGGCAGGCCTCAATTCTAGGTGAGATACAACCACTCGCAGGGAAGACCTCAATGCTAGGTGAGATACAACCACTCGCAGGGCAGGCCTCAATTCTAGGTGAGATACAACCACTCACAGGGCAGGCCTCAATGCTAGGTGAGATACAACCACTCGCAGGGAAGACCTCAATGCTAGGTGAGATACAACCACTCACAGGGCAGGCCTCAATTCTAGGTGAGATACAACCACTCACAGGGAAGACCTCAATGCTAGGTGAGATACAACCACTAGCAGGGAAGACCTCAATGCTAGGTGAGATACAACCACTCACAGGGAAGACCTCAATTCTAGGTGAGATACAACCACTCGCAGGGCAGGCCTCAATTCTAGGTGAGATACAACCAGTTGCAGGGCAGGCCTCAATTCTAGGTGAGATACAACCACTCGCAGGGCAGACCTCAATGCTAGGTGAGATACAACCAGTCGCAGGGCAGACCTCAATGCTAGGTGAGATACAACCACTCACAGGGAAGACCTCAATTCTAGGTGAGATACAACCACTCGCAGGGCAGGCCTCAATTCTAGGTGAGATACAACCAGTCGCAGGGCAGGCCTCAATGCTAGGTGAGATACAACCAGTCGCAGGGCAGGCCTCAATGCTAGGTGAGATACAACCATTCACAGGGAAGACCTCAATGCTAAGTGAGATACAACCAGTCGCAGGGAAGACCTCAATGCTAGGTGAGATACAACCAGTCGCAGGGCAGACCTCAATGCTAGGTGAGATACAACCAGTCGCAGGGCAGGCTTCAATGCTAGGTGAGATACAACCATTCACAGGGAAGACCTCAATGCTAAGTGAGATACAACCACTCACAGGGCAGACCTCAATTCTAGGTGAGATACAACCACTCACAGGGCAGGCCTCAATTCTAGGTGAGATACAACCACTCACAGGGCAGGCCTCAATTCTAGGTGAGATACAACCAGTCGCAGGGCAGGCCTCAATTCTAGGTGAGATACAACCAGTCGCAGGGCAGGCCTCAATTCTAGGTGAGATACAACCAGTCACAGGGCAGGCCTCAATTCTAGGTGAGATACAACCAGTCGCAGGGCAGGCCTCAATTCTAGGTGAGATACAACCAGTCGCAGGGCAGGCCTCAATTCTAGGTGAGATACAACCACTCGCAGGGCAGGCCTCAATTCTAGGTGAGATACAACCAGTCGCAGGGCAGGCCTCAATGCTAGGTGAGATACAACCCAGGGCAGGCCTCAATGCTAGGTGAGATACAACCAGTCGCAGGGCAGGCCTCAATGCTAGGTGAGATACAACCAGTCGCAGGGCAGGCCTCAATGCTAGGTGAGATACAACCAGTCAAGCCTTTGATCCTTCCTATTGGTCGCTTCATGTTATGGGTGGCCTCATTGACCAATGGGGAGGCTCAGAGGGTGGCAGGGGATGGGTCACTCTCTGGCCATCTCCAGTGGCCTGTATTTGGACAGACTGGTGACAAGTTCAGCCGCTCTAATCTGTGCCAGGAACCCGTTACCCAGAATTCCCAACTATGGAACCTTCCAGGAACATTAGTCCAAGGGGAGAGTGGGCAAACTTGTTCCATAACAACCAACCGGATTCTCAGTTATGGAGAAGGACCAGAAGAAGCTGATTGGGTAACACTGGGTAGCACAGTCCATCAATAAGGCACACTAGAAGTCTAAAGCCGGGATTGGCAGCCTGGCTGGGAGCTTCTCCCTCACCTTACCTTCTAACTTGTGGTCTTCTGACTCGATTGGCTCCATCTTCAGCACAAACAACATGGCCGCCTCTCCGAAAGCCGACAAGGGAAGCCGAGGTACGCCAGGGAAATCTGCTAGTGAGGTCCATATATGGCGGTGACATCACAATGAAGGATTAGTTTATATTAGAATCTACATCTAGGGGAAGGGTTAGAAGCACTCTCAGGGTGTGTGTAGGAATGATTTCCCCCTCACTTCCCGTTCTGGGGACCATCATCACACCCAGACACTCCTAGTGTGTTACCAAGACAGGAAATGTGAGGAGGGTTCAGGACATCTGCTGTCATCACTTCCTGTGGAGTCACCAGGACGAAGTGATGGACTATGGAATATATTGGGACTGGTTAAGTTTTGGTTCATTTCTGGTGAATGCCGGATATGACCGTGTACCCCGAGTTATGGAGCCAGCATTTCAGAAGCCCCGTTCAGTTCTGGGTGTAAGATTTACTGACTGCAGCCTTCAGCACAATGGCCCCGCCTTCTTTCTGTAAGAATCTGGTTGGTTGCTACAGACAATTCCCATCAATAGGTTCATAGATGGAGACCACAGCAGGCAATGAAAGGTGTACCCTTCCCCCACAATCTAGCCACCCCTCCCCTCCCCCACACAGATTATGAGCAGTATTCTCACACAGGTAAAGCAGATGTACAAAGCAACATGACGGCCCACAAACACAGAGCATTGAGTGTGCGGTGACACAGGCGGGATTCCGGCTGACGCCGCAACGTTACAAGGAGCTACCTGCCCTCTCTACTCCCCCCCCAAACACACGCACACACGCTCCGCTCAGGGGGAACCCCACCTGTTTGATAGGAATGGCTCTTCCACTGCCAACACTCTCAGATTTACAATCCGGGGCTCTCTTCTCTCTGTCCACCTCTGCGCCCCTCCGAGACTGGAAGAGAACAAGATACAGCCACACATTACAATGGTACAGGAGGGAGCTGTGCGCACACCCACGCCACACAGGACAGGAAGTGGGGAGGAATTGGGGGGACGCACACACACAGGACAGGAAAGGGATTGGGGGGAGATGCATACACACACGGTGGAGAGGAAGGAGGACGACACGCACACAGAGGAAAGGAAGGACGACACACGCACAGGGGAGAGGGAGGAGGACGACACACGCACAGGGGGGAGAGGGAGGAGGACGACACACGCACGGGGGGGAGAGGGAGGACGACACACGCACGGGGGGGAGAGGGAGGACGACGACACGTAAGGAGGAAAGGAGAGAGGAGGACATCACACGCACAGGGAGAGAGGAAGATGAAGGACGACACACGCACGGGGAGAGAGGAAGGTGAAGGACGACACACGCACGGGGAGAGAGGAAGGTGAAGGACGACACACGCACGGGGAGAGAGGAAGGTGAAGGACGACACATGCACGGGGAGAGAGGAAGGTGAAGGACGACACATGCACGGGGAGAGAGGAAGGTGAAGGACGACACATGCACGGGGAGAGAGGAAGGTGAAGGACGACACATGCACGGGGAGAGAGGAAGGTGAAGGACGACACATGCACGGGGGAGAGGAAAGACGACGACACGCGCACAGGGGAGAGGAGGGTAAAGGAAGGTACACACTTGGGGGGGTGGGGAGAGGAGGGTAAAGGAAGGTACACACTTGGGGGGGTGGGGAGAGGAGGGTAAAGGAAGGTACACACTTGGGGGGGTGGGGAGAGGAAGGTGAAGGACGGCACACACTCGGGGGGAGAGGAAGGTGAAGGACAGCACACACTCGGGAGAGAGGAAGGTTTAGGACGGCACACACTCGGGAGAGAGGAAGGTGAAGGACGGCACACACTCGGGAGAGAGGAAGGTGAAGGACGGCACACACTCGGGAGAGAGGAAGGTGAAGGACGGCACACACTCGGGAGAGAGGAAGGTGAAGGACGGCACACACTCAGGGGGAGAGGAAGGTGAAGGACGGCACACACTCGGGGGAGAGGAAGGTGAAGGACGGCACACACTCGGGGGAGAGGAAGGTGAAGGACGGCACACACTCAGGGGGAGAGGAAGGAGAAGGACAGCAAATATTTTGGGGACAGGAAGGAGAAGGACAGCACATACTCGGGGAGAGGAAGAAGGACAGCACATACTCGGGGAGAGGAAGGAGAAGGACAGCACATACTCGGGGGAGAGGAAGGACCACAGCACACACACAGGCGGCGGTGCAGGCCGAGCACCGGCACCCCAACCCACACTGGCCCTGCGTTTTCCCCCCTATCCTGTGCGGCAGCGGGAATCCTGCTGGGAGAGAAGCATGGAATGTCACATGCATGAAGGGGACAGACACAGGCAGACAGATCCATTCCAATCCGTTTATTGAATACAGACTGTCACCAGAACAGAATTCAAGAATGAAGAGAAGAAATCTAGTACAAAACAGCATTATAGATGGCCGGTGAGTCTGCGATCGATCTCTCTATGTACAGGCGGCAGGTGCAGGAAAAGTACAATCCGCAAGAAACGCTGGCTCCAGAAAAGTGCTTCCATGGAGATACACAGCACAAGGATTACATTCAGACAGGAAGAAGAAACAGCAGCATGTCAAGAAGATGGGGTGGGGGTGGGGGTTCCCACGTGGATCCCCCACATCCAAGTCTCCATGTCTTTTCCAAGGCTATGGGAAGAGGAGGAGGAGGAGGAGGTGGTGGTGGTGGTGGTGGTGTGGTGGCTCCGTGCAGGCTGCAGGGCGGAGGGTCTCCAGCACTCAGCGGCGCCTGCCCAGGCACGGAGGAGGAAGAAGAGGAGGAGGAGGGGATGTCCCGTATAGTTCCGTTCAGTCTCTACCCCACAGGAGGGAGGAAGATGGGGTGTAAGGCCACCACTCAGGGGCAGTTGGTTGAGTGAGCAGTCAGATACTTGCGCAGGACAGACACACGACTCTGAGGAGGTGGCAGAGGAGCCAGCGGAAGCCTCTGAAAGGTCCCAGTCTAGAAAAGGTGAAAGGTTCCAGTACAGAAAAGGGACGAGAGAGAGAGAGGAGACTCTCACATTGACACATCACTGTGACCAATGACAGGCCGACATCGTCTTAATATATACAGGGATGGCCATGACACGAACATTCAACCCATGAAGATGGAAGATGGCGGGTGGGTGGAGGGAAACCACAACACTGAGCTGAACATCCATCACAGCACTGCCAGAGCCCAACCCGGGAGACACCCATATCAGGGGCAAAAAGAAGAGAGAGAGGGGGAGAAGGTAGGGAGAAGAGGGGGGAAGAGAAAGAGGAAGAAGAAAAGGAAGAGAAGATGGGAATGAGGAGGAAAGAAAAGGGGAGGAAGAGAAAGAGAAGAGGGGGAGGGAGGGGAGACAAGATCGGAAGGGAGGGAAGAGAAGAGGAGAGAAGTGAGAGAAGAGGAGAGAAGTGAGAGAAGAGGAGAGAAGTGAGAGAAGAGGAGAGAAGTGAGAGAAGAGGAGAGAAGAGGAGAGAAGAGGAGAGAAGAGGAGAGAAGAGGAGAGAAGAGGAGAGAAGAGGGGAGAAGAGGAGAGAAGAGGAGAGAAGAGGGGAGAAGTGGAGCGAAGAGGAGAGAAGTGAGAGAAGAGGAGAGAAGAGGAGAGAAGAGGAGAGAAGTGAGAGAAGAGGAGAGAAGTGAGAGAAGAGGAGAGAAGTGAGAGAAGAGGAGAGAAGTGAGAGAAGAGGAGAGAAGTGAGAGAAGAGGAGAGAAGTGAGAGTAGAGGAGAGAAGTGAGAGAAGAGGAGAGAAGTGAGAGAAGAGAGGAGAGAGAAATAAGAAAGAAGAAGAAGAAGAGAAGAGGAGAGTGAGGAGACCAGACAGGTATACTTGTTTAGTGGGAGCATTGAGAATTGTGGAGGGCGGCATGTCTGGGCTGATATGAGGATCGCTCTGATTGGGACTACTATGGAAGACCCCCTAGAGCAGATACAATTTGGCAGAAACTGTTCCAGGACATATGGAGATGTTCTGTGACAGTCTGGAGCGGGTGGGGGAGAGATGACAGAGCACAACTACACGGGATCTCCACCATCAAATCACCTAAAACACAGTTCTTCCTACAGATATCAACATTTCATTTAAACTCTACTTCCCATTCCACCTTCATCCCATCCCAGCCAATGTTACTCTTCCTCCAATCCCATCCAAGGCCAATGTTACTCTTCCTCCAGTCCCATCCCAGCCAATGTTACTCTTCCTCCAATTCCATTAAAGCCAATGTTACTCTTCCTCCAATCCTATTCCAGCCAATGTTACCATTCCTTCAATCCCATCCCAGCCAATGTTACTCTTCCTCCAATTTCATTAAAGCCTATGTTACTCTTCCTCCAATCCCATCCAAGGCCAATGTTACTCTTCCTCCAATCCCATCCCAGCCAATGTTACTCTTCCTCCAATTCCATTAAAGCCAATGTTACTCTTCCTCCAATCCTATTCCAGCCAATGTTACTCTTCCTCCAATCCCATCCCAGCCAATGTTACTCTTCCTCCAATCCCATTAAAGCCTATGTTACTCTTCCTCCAGTCCCATCCCAGCCAATGTTACTCTTCCTCCAGTCCCATTCCAGCCAAAGTTACCCTTCCTCCAATCCCATCTCAGCCAATGTTACCCTTCCTCCAATCCCATCCAAGGCCAATGTTACTCTTCCTCCAGTCCCATCCCAGCCAATGTTACTTTTCCTCCAATCCCATCCCAGCCAATGTTACTCTTCCTCTAATCCCATTCCAGCCAATGTTACTTTTCTTCCAATCCCATTCCAGCCAATGTTACTCTTCCTCCAATCCCATCCCAGCCAATGTTACCCTTCCTCCAATCCCATCCAAGGCCAATGTTACTCTTCCTCCAGTCCCATCCCAGCCAATGTTACTTTTCCTCCAATCCCATTCCAGCCAATGTTACTTTTCCTCCAATCCCATTCCAGCCAATGTTACCCTTCCTCCAATCCCATCCCAGCCAATGTTACCCTTCCTCCAATCCCATCCCAGCCAATGTTACCCTTCCTCCAATCCCATCCCAGCCAATGTTACCCTTCCTCCAATCCTCTTCCAGCCAATGTTACCCTTCCTCCAATCCTCTTCCAGCCAATGTTACCCTTCCTCCAATCCCATCCCAGCCAATGTTACCCTTCCTCCAGTCCCATCTCAGCCAATGTTACCTTCCTCCAATCCTCTTCCAGCCAATGTTACCCTTCCTCCAATCCCATTCCAGCCAATGTTACCCTTCCTCCAATCCCATCCCAGCCAATGTTACCTTCCTCCAATCCTCTTCCAGCCAATGTTACCCTTCCTCCAATCCCATCCCAGCCAATGTTACCCTTCCTCCAATCCCATCCCAGCCAATGTTACTCTTCCTCCAATCCTCTTCCAGCCAATGTTACCCTTCCTCCAATCCCATTCCAGCCAATGTTACCCTTCGTCCAATCCCATCCCAGCCAATGTTACCTTCCTCCAATCCTCTTCCAGCCAATGTTACCCTTCCTCCAATACTCTTCCAGCCAATGTTACCCTTCCTCCAATCCCATTCCAGCCAATGTTACCCTTCCTCCAATCCCATCCCAGCCAATGTTACCCTTCCTCCAATCCCACCCCAGCCAATGTTACCCTTCGTCCAATACTCTTCCAGCCAATGTTACCCTTCGTCCAATCCCATCCCAGCCAATGTTACCTTCCTCCAATCCTCTTCCAGCCAATGTTACCCTTCCTCCAATCCCATCCCAGCCAATGTTACCCTTCCTCCAATCCCATCCCAGCCAATGTTACCTTCCTCCAATCCTCTTCCAGCCAATGTTACCCTTCCTCCAATCCCATTCCAGCCAATGTTACCCTTCGTCCAATCCCATCCCAGCCAATGTTACCTTCCTCCAATCCTCTTCCAGCCAATGTTACCCTTCCTCCAATACTCTTCCAGCCAATGTTACCCTTCCTCCAATCCCATTCCAGCCAATGTTACCCTTCCTCCAATCCCATCCCAGCCAATGTTACCCTTCCTCCAATCCCACCCCAGCCAATGTTACCCTTCGTCCAATACTCTTCCAGCCAATGTTACCCTTCGTCCAATCCCATCCCTGCCAATGTTACCCTTCATCCACTCCCATCCCTGCCAATGTTACCCTTCCTCCAATCCTATTCCAGCCAATGTTACTCTTCCTCCAGTCCTATTAAAACTTAAGTTTATCTTCCCCAAAACATAGGACTCTTCAGTTTTGTAGACGTTTGTCTTAGCGTGGCCTTCCCACCACTCATCTTCTGCTCTCATTACCATCCCCCGTTGAACATCAATTATGGTTTACTCCAGTTCTCACCAAATATAATTACCCCTTTCACTGTGCTCTAATTATCCCTTCAACTAACTTTAGCCGATTCTCTTGTAAATTGTGCCAAAACATCAGTACTGGTCGCAAACCCAAATATGTCTGACAGAATGGAGGACAAGGCTCCAATTTCAATCATTAGTGAATAGGAAATGTAACTGGTAAAGGTGGGACATATCGAACCAACCTTCCCCTCTGACTATGCTGATCGTTGGATATTATCTGACTTTAATAAACACGTCTCTGCTGTGTATGTCCTCAGGCAGACAATCATGCAGCTCGCCCGGCTGATAAAACCCTTGACTGAAGCCGGGAGTCAGCATTCTATTTAGGTCATCTGAAGGTGGAGCACCCATAAAAAGAGGAGGAAGAGCTTTGCCAGCTGTTATGGGTTTCGATGCCAGGCTGGTTCTCAGAGGCAGTGCTGGGCTCCTTATAAAACATACTAATAAGTGATGTCCGCCCTCCTGATGATGTGCTGAGCCTGGCAGGAGAGTCCTAGCTCAGTGTATGAAGGGGAATCATGAGGCCAATAAGGGAAGAAGGACTGGTGGGCAGCCCTTCCCTCCATTATTGAACACAAAACAAAGATAAAAAAAAAAAAGGAAACAAATAAACAGTTGGTATCAGAAAGCCTGTTGTGTATCGGCATCACTTGGATGGTACAAAGTGCACATCACCACAAAACAGCCACAATAAAAAAAACAAACAAAAGAAAAGAAACGTAAGTTCTGATGAAGACAATTACAGAAAAGGGCTCTAACTTCCCCCAACACAACCCGTCTACAACGGGACCTACAATGTCCTATTCGTGGCTCTCAGGTCACACTCCTGTGGGACAACCATCTCAGGTTTGGTAATGAGTGTGCAATGCGTGTCTGTATGCGGCTAGAAGGGGTTCTATGCTCTCCAAAGTGATCCTTCTACCTAGATGTTTATTATTTTTCATTTGGTTCCGGTCTACATATACGAGATTCGATTAAGCTCCTCTCTTGGGTCCAGGTTTCAGATTAGGTTCTTCTCTCCGTTCTACAAGCTTATTGTTCCAGAGTGGTGTCTCTTTCTCCCCAGTCTCGATGTGTGTTATCATGAGGTATGGTTCCTCTATTCAGTCAAGATTTATGATACTCCCCGGCATGGTCCCTCTCTGAATTAGACATGTGTTTCTTCTCCGGTGGGGTTCATCTCCTCAGTCTAAATTTATAAAACTCACCGGCATAGTTCCTCTCTCTGGATTCAACATGTGTTACGCTCCGGTGTGGTTCATCTCTCCAGTCTAGATTTATATTACTCTTCAGTGCGTTTCATTTTGTTCTGCATGTGATACTCTCCAGTGTTGTTCCTCTCTCTGTTCTGGATGTGATACTCTCCAGTGTTGTTCCTCTCTCTGTTCTGGATGTGATACTCTCCAGTGTTGTTCCTCTCTGTTCTGGATGTGATACTCTCCAGTGTTGTTCCTCTCTGTTCTGCATGTGATACTCTCCAGTGTTGTTCCTCTCTCTGTTCTGCATGTGATACTCTCCAGTGTTGTTCCTCTCTCTGTTCTGGATGTGATACTCTCCAGTGTTGTTCCTCTCTCTGTTCTGCATGTGATACTCTCCAGTGTTGTTCCTCTCTATTCTGGATGTGATACTCTCCAGTGTTGTTCCTCTCTATTCTGGATGTGATACTCTCCAGTGTTGTTCCTCTCTATTCTGGATGTGATACTCTCCAGTGTTGTTCCTCTCTCTGTTCTGGATGTGATACTCTCCAGTGTTGTTCCTCTCTCTATTCTGGATGTGTGTTACTCTCCAGTGTTGTTCCTCTCTCTGTTCTGGATGTGATACTCTCCAGTGTTGTTCCTCTCTCTGTTCTGGATGTGATACTCTCCAGTGTTGTTCCTCTCTGTTCTGCATGTGATACTCTCCAGTGTTGTTCCTCTCTCTGTTCTGCATGTGATACTCTCCAGTGTTGTTCCTCTCTCTGTTCTGGATGTGATACTCTCCAGTGTTGTTCCTCTCTCTGTTCTGGATGTGATACTCTCCAGTGTTGTTCCTCTCTCTGTTCTGCATGTGATACTCTCCAGTGTTGTTCCTCTCTATTCTGGATGTGATACTCTCCAGTGTTGTTCCTCTCTATTCTGGATGTGATACTCTCCAGTGTTGTTCCTCTCTATTCTGGATGTGATACTCTCCAGTGTTGTTCCTCTCTCTGTTCTGGATGTGATACTCTCCAGTGTTGTTCCTCTCTCTGTTCTGGATGTGATACTCTCCAGTGTTGTTCCTCTCTGTTCTGCATGTGATACTCTCCAGTGTTGTTCCTCTCTCTGTTCTGCATGTGATACTCTCCAGTGTTGTTCCTCTCTCTGTTCTGCATGTGATACTCTCCAGTGTTGTTCCTCTCTCTGTTCTGCATGTGATACTCTCCAGTGTTGTTCCTCTCTGTTCTGGATGTGATACTCTCCAGTGTTGTTCCTCTCTGTTCTGGATGTGATACTCTCCAGTGTTGTTCCTCTCTCTGTTCTGGATGTGATACTCTCCAGTGTTGTTCCTCTCTCTGTTCTGGATGTGATACTCTCCAGTGTTGTTCCTCTCTCTGTTCTGCATGTGATACTCTCCAGTGTTGTTCCTCTCTGTTCTGGATGTGATACTCTCCAGTGTTGTTCCTCTCTATTCTGGATGTGATACTCTCCAGTGTTGTTCCTCTCTCTATTCTGGATGTGATACTCTCCAGTGTTGTTCCTCTCTCTGTTCTGCATGTGATACTCTCCAGTGTTGTTCCTCTCTGTTCTGGATGTGATACTCTCCAGTGTTGTTCCTCTCTATTCTGGATGTGATACTCTCCAGTGTTGTTCCTCTCTCTGTTCTGCATGTGATACTCTCCAGTGTTGTTCCTCTCTATTCTGGATGTGATACTCTCCAGTGTTGTTCCTCTCTCTGTTCTGCATGTGATACTCTCCAGTGTTGTTCCTCTCTATTCTGGATGTGATACTCTCCAGTGTTGTTCCTCTCTCTGTTCTGCATGTGATACTCTCCAGTGTTGTTCCTCTCTATTCTGGATGTGATACTCTCCAGTGTTGTTCCTCTCTCTGTTCTGGATGTGATACTCTCCAGTGTTGTTCCTCTCTATTCTGGATGTGATACTCTCCAGTGTTGTTCCTCTCTATTCTGGATGTGTGTTACTCTCCGGCATGGTACCTCTCTTTGGACTAGAAACGTGTCACTCTTCAGTGCGTTTCATTTGCTTGGTTCAGATTTATGTTACTTTTCTGCATGTTTTAACTTTCTGAGTTAGATATGCTGTCCAGTGTACTTTCCCTCTCCGGGCCAGATGTACATCACTCTCCAGTATGGTTCTCCTCTCAGGTCTAGATAAGTATTACCCTCTGGTGTGGTTCTTCTCCAGTGTCTAGATGTCTGTTACGCTCCAGTAGGACTCCTCCATAGTCTTTATGTGGGTTACACTCTGGTGTAGTTCCTCTCTCTTCAGTCTAGTTGCGTTTTCTCTCTCTCTCTGGTCTACATTTGTTACTCTTCAGTGTGATTGCTCTCTCCAGTGTAGACATGCACTACTCTCGTGTGGTTTCTCTGATCTAGATGTGCGTTACCCTCTGGGGTGGTTCCCCTCTCGATTCTAGATTTCTGTTACTCCTTCAAGTGGTTATTTCCTCTTTGGTCTGGATTTCGGTTACTCTTTGGTGTGATTCCTCTCTTCAGCCTAGATGTGTGGTCTTCTCCAGTGTGATTACCGAGGTTTGTTACTCTGCGGGATGGTTTTTCTCTTTGGTCTAGAATTGTGTCACTCCCCAATGCTACTTCTCTTTCTCTGGTCTGGAAGTTCATTACTCTCCACTGTGTTTTCTCTCCTCCCTGGTGTAGATGCGTGGTACCTTACTGTGTCCGGTGTGGTCTCTCTCTCTCCAGACTAGATGTTGGTTACTTTCCGGTGTGGTCTCTCTCTCTCTAGACTAGATGCCGGTTACTCTCCAGTGTGGTCTCTCTCTTCAGACTAGATGTTGGTTACTCTCCGGTGTGGTCTCTCTCTCCAGACTAGATGTTGGTTTCTCTCCGGTGTGGTCCCTCTCTCTCCAGACTAGATGTTGGTTACTCTCCGGTGTGGTCTCTCTCTCCAGACTAGATGTTGGTTACTCTCCGGTGTGGTCTCTCTCTCCAGACTAGATGTTGGTTTCTCTCCGGTGTGGTCCCTCTCTCTCCAGACTAGATGTTGGTTACTCTCCGGTGTGGTCTCTCTCTCCAGACTAGATGTTGGTTACTCTCCGGTGTGGTCTCTCTCTCCAGACTAGATGTTGGTTACTCTCCGGTGTGGTCTCTCTCTCCAGACTAGATGTTGGTTACTCTCCGGTGTGGTCTCTCTCTCCAGACTAGATGTTGGTTTCTCTCCGGTGTGGTCCCTCTCTCTCCAGACTAGATGTTGGTTACTCTCCGGTGTGGTCTCTCTCTTTCCAGACTAGATGTTGGTTACTCTCCGGTGTGGTCTCTCTCTCCAGACTAGATGTTGGTTACTCTCCGGTGTGGTCTCTCTCTCTCTCCAGACTAGATGCCGGTTACTCTCCGGTGTGGTCTCTCTCTTTCCAGACTAGATGTTGGTTACTCTCCGGTGTGGTCTCTCTCTTTCCAGACTAGATGTTGGTTACTCTCCGGTGTGGTCTCTCTCTCCAGACTAGATGTTGGTTACTTTCCGGTGTGGTCTCTCTCTCTAGACTAGATGCCGGTTACTCTCCAGTGTGGTCTCTCTTGAGACTAGACTAGATGTCGGTTACTTTCCGGTGTAGTCTCTCTCTCCAGACTAGATGTTGGTTACTCTCCAGTGTGCTCTCTCCAGACTAGATGTCTGTTACTCTCCGGTGTGGTCTCTCTCTCCAGACTAGATGTTGGTTACTCTCCGGTGTGGTCTCTCTCTCCAGACTAGATGTTGGTTACTCTCCGGTGTGGTCTCTCTCTCCAGACTAGATGTTGGTTACTCTCCGGTGTGGTCTCTCTCTCCAGACTAGATGTTGGTTTCTCTCCGGTGTGGTCCCTCTCTCTCCAGACTAGATGTTGGTTACTCTCCGGTGTGGTCTCTCTCTCCAGACTAGATGTTGGTTACTCTCCGGTGTGGTCTCTCTCTCCAGACTAGATGTCGGTTACTTTCCGGTGTGGTCTCTCTCTCCAGACTAGATGTCGTTTACTCTCTAGTGTGGTCTCTCTCTCCAGACTAGATGTCGGTTACTCTCCAGTGTGGTCTTTCGGGATATCAGACTAGATGTCGGTTACTTTCTGGTGTGGTCTCTCTCAAGACTATATGTCGTTTACTCTACGGTGTGGTCTCTCTCAAGACTAGACTAGATGTTGGTTACTTTCCGGTGTGGTCTCCCTGGAGACTAGATGCCGGTTACTCTACGGCAGGGGTAGGCAACCTCGGCCCTCCAGCTGTTTTGAAACTACAAGTCCCATGAGACATTGCAAGACCCTGACAAACACAAGCAATCTCCTAGAGGCAGAGGCATGATGGGATTTGTAGTTTCACCACAGCTGGAGGGCCGAGGTTGCCTACCCTTGCTCTACGGTGTGGCTCTCTCTCTAGACTAGATGTCTCTCACTCTTCGGTGTGGTCTCTCTCTCTCTAGACTAGATGTCTCTCACTCTTCGGTGTGGTCTCTCTCTCCAGACTAGATGTCTCTCACTCTTCGGTGTGGTCTCTCTCTCCAGACTAGATGTCTCTTACTCTTCGGTGTGGTCTCTCTCTCCAGACTAGTTGTCGGTTACTCTCCAGTGTGGTCTCTCTCTCTCCTGACTAGATGTCGGTTACTTTCCGGTGTAGTCTCTCTCTCTCCAGACTAGTTGTCGGTTACTCTCCAGTGTGCTCTCTCCAGACTAGATTTTGGTTACTTTCCGGTGTGGTCTCTCTCTCCAGACTAGATGTCGGTTACTCTCCAGTGTGGTCTTTCGGGATATCAGACTAGATGTCGGTTACTTTCTGGTGTGGTCTCTCTCTCGAGACTATATGTCGTTTACTCTACGGTGTGGTTTCTCTCTCTCCAGACTAGATGTCGTTTACTCTTCGGTGTGGTCTCTCTCTCCAGACTAGATGTCTCTTTCTCTTCTGTGTGGTCTCTCTCTTCAGACTAGATGTCTCTCACTCTTCGGTGTGGTCTCTCTCTCCAGACTAGATGTCTCTTTCTCTTCTGTGTGGTCTCTCTCTTCAGACTAGATGTCTCTCACTCTTCGGTGTGGTCTCTCTCTCCAGACTAGATGTCTCTTACTCTTCGGTGTGGTCTCTCTCTCCAGACTAGATGTCTCTTTCTCTTCTGTGGTCTCTCTCTTCAGACTAGATGTCTCTCACTCTTCGGTGTGGTCTCTCTCTCCAGACTAGATGTCTCTTACTCTTCGGTGTGGTCTCTCTCTCCAGACTAGATGTCTCTTTCTCTTCTGTGTGGTCTCTCTCTTCAGACTAGATGTCTCTCACTCTTCGGTGTGGTCTCTCTCTCCAGACTAGATGTCTCTTACTCTTCGGTGTGGTCTCTCTCTCCAGACTAGATGTCTCTTACTCTTCGGTGTGGTCTCTCTCTCCAGACTAGATGTCTCTTACTCTTCGGTGTGGTCTCTCTCTCCAGACTAGATGTCTCTTACTCTTCGGTGTGGTCTCTCTCTCTGCAGACTACTGTAGAAGTCTGTTACTCTGGTGTGGTGTCACTGCTCTAGATGATCACTATGGCCCTTGGTTATAATTGTTCCTGATCCTAGCGAGACTTCACTGTGGCCCTTGGTTACACCCTCCCCCCCAATCCCAGAGCTGGGTGTTCTGGTAATCTCACACAAGGTACTTACTGTAAAGATGTTGGAACGGCGCTTGCTTTGCTTGCGTATTGGGGTTGGTGTACTGGAGGCTGCGATGGTCTCGATACGCAGTTCACGTTGGCTTATACTGGGAGTAGAGGGAACGGAGGAGGAGTAGTCACTGAATGTTCCGGCACCATTGGTGGCCTACATAGAATAAAATAGATACATTGGATAAGGTTATTGGAGAACAAACACAATAGAAGAACATTCTGCAGCATAGTACAGACCGAGCTCAGCCCTCTGCCTGGATGACATCATTATCTGGTCTCATGATGACCGGTATATTTACAAAGAAGGAACAACCGGTCTGCCACCCCCACCGCCATAAAACCCATTCCCTGAATACAAGGACGAGTACAGACCGGCACACTCACTGCCTGTACTTTCATTTATGGCAGCATTCTGGGGTGCCGGGTACACAATGCACAGCTGTATTTGTATGACCAATAAAAACTTTATTTACACAAAAAAACCAAAAAAAAACAATCCAAACCATAAAATCCCATCATGATGTCTATTGAACCGCGACCACCGAATGAATGACAATCATCCCCGGCAGCTTGCCAGCATTTCCCCATCAACTGCCTGACATATGTCATGGCTTGTCTGACATAATTTCTATATATTGAGATGCAGTGACATCACCCGGAGGACGGCTGTGTGCGTGTGTGCGAGGGGGGTGGGGGGATGAGGTGAGTCTTTACAGCCGTTCTCCAGACATTGTCTATTCCAATGTCCCACCACTCACTCAAATGGTGAGCTTCTGTCAACATAGTCATAGAGCAGACATCATTCTGCCTCCTCTAACCACACCCCCACCCTGCCAAACCCACTACAAGCCCCATCTCCTTGAAATTCCATAACCCAATTATACAACTGAATTCTCCTCCAGCCTTAGTGAAGGCTCTGAGCGCCCTCAGGCACTCTCAGCGAAGTTCTCCCAGCGAAGGATCTCAGCAAAGGATCTCAGCGAAGGATCTCAGTAAAGGCCCTTAGCAAAGGCTCTCAGCGCCCTCAGTAAAGGCCCTTAGCAAAGGCTCTCAGCGCCCTCAGTAAAGGCCCTTAGCAAAGGCTCTCAGCGCCCTCAGTAAAGGCCCTCAGCAAAGGCTCTCAGCGCCCTCAGTAAAGGCCCATAGCGAAGGCCCTCAGCGAAGGCCCTCAGCGAAGGCCCTCAGCGAGAGCTCTCAGCACCCTCTGGGAAGGCCCTCAGGGAAGGCTCTCAGGAAAGGTCCTCAGTGAAGGCTCTCAGGGAAGGTCCTCAGTGAAGGCTCTCAGGGAAGGTCCTCAGTGAAGGCTCTCAGGGAAGGTCCTCAGTGAAGGCTCTCAGGGAAGGTCCTCAGTGAAGGCTCTCAGGGAAGGTCCTCAGTGAAGGCTCTCAGCACCGCCCTCCCGGCCAAGAGCCTGATATCTGGCATACTCACATACAGATGTCAGCTGCATATTAATATATTCAAATTACTTTTTAACCCCAGGTAGCGGCTGAGTTTGCCCGTGCCCCTCCCATGCATCCCTATTGGCCAGAAAGACAGCCCATCATAGTGATGGGGAAGCCAAAATATGGTGGGAAGGGAAGAAGCAGACAAGGGGTGGGACCTCTGCCATACAGGCTGTGGGGGGAGCTGCTTGCACCTCGATTTTAGTGTGTTGTCATTTCAAATTATTTTCATAAAGAAAATGGATTTAATTGCTTCCTAAATGATTGTTCATAATGGACGCTGACTCGTCCTCTTACCTGGTTAATGTGCATGGATGGAATGGTGGCAGCAGACACGGAGGAGTGGCTTGGGGAATTGGGGAGAGATTTACATGGACCAATGGAAAGTTGCTGCTTCTTACGGAGGGCGACCACCTTCTGAGCCACTAAAAAAATGAAGAGACAAGACAATTAAAGAGGAGACAAGAGATAATTAAAGAATAATTGTATACAAATATGGGGGCGCTGTGTCATTAAATGATACAGTACATCCAGTGCAATAATACAACAGTGAATGTGCCGACACAAAACACACAATGCCATTTCCCTGAAAACCTCTACATGGACGAAACGCGTAGGGGCAGAGCTTTGGTGCTAACGTCATCACAAATGCTGGATTGCATACATTACCTTTGTGAGTACATCCCTATCTAATAAATAGCATAATGCACTATGAATTCCTCTTCTTTTTTGTGGGGCTTACCTTAAGAATATGACCCGGCTTGGGATCACCCTAATCAGCAGCAATTGACCATTACACTCCCAGAAGCAGAGCTATTTCTGTGGTGGCCGGATCTGGTGACTTTTATCTCCGAGCGCTTTAGACCTCCTTATTTTGGTGGGTCTAATGTTCCGATAAGTGGCCACGATTCACAAGATTGTTGTGTTTCACATTTGCATGGTGTGGGTTGGCACATTTACTATTGTATTATTGCACTGGACGCATTGTACCATTTATATGTGTGGGATCATTTAAAGAGACAGTGCACCGTTATTTGTATACAATTATTTAGTCTTCTATCCAAGCATTCAGGTGTGCAGCATCTTTGTTTTACGTTTGTAAGATTAGTTTTCATGTGAATTTTACAAATTCTTATTATAGACCTGCACAAGGCTGGAATGGGCTACAAGACCATCAGCAAGAAGCTTGGTGAGGAGAAGACAAGTGTTGGGGGGATTATTCACAAATGGAAGAAATACAAAATAACCATCAATGGTCCTCAGTCTGGAGCTCCATGGAAGATTTCTCCTCATGGGGTGAGGATGGTCATGAGAAAAGTGAGGGATCCGCCCAGAACTACATGGGAGGAGCTTGTGAAGGATCTCAAGGCAGTTGGGACCACAGTCACCAAACAAACCATTGGTAACACAATACACCACCATGGATTGAAATCCTGCAGCCCCCGCAAGGTCCCCTCCTCAGGAAGACACATGTAGAGGAACGTCTGAACATCTAAATGATTCAGAGAAGGGTTGGGAGAAAGTTCTGTGGTCAGAGGAGACCAAAATTGAGCTCTTTGGCATCAACGCGACTCGCCGTGTTTGGAGGAAGAAAAATGCTGGCTATGACCCTAAGAACATCATCCCTACAGTCACATCATCCCTACAGTCACACACGGAGGTGGAAACATGATGCTTTGGGGTTGTTTCTCTGCTAAAGGTACAGACTGACTTTCCGCATTGAGGGGCCAATGGACGGGGCCATGTATTGTAAGATCTTGGAGGAGAACCTTCTTCCCTCAGCCAGAACACTGAAGATGGGTCATGGATGGGTCTTCCAGCATGACAATGACCCAAAACATACCGCAAGGCAACAAAGGAGTGACCCAAGAAGAAGCACATTAAGGTCATGGAGTGGCCTATCCAGTCTCCAGACCTTAATCCTATAGAAAATGTATGGAGGAGCTGAAACTTCCAGTTGTCAAGAAACCTTCAGGATTTAGAGAAGATCTGTAAAGAAGAGTGGAGATGTGTTCAAACCTGGTCACCAAGTACAAGAAACGTCTGACCTCTGTGATTGCCAACAAGGGTTTCTCCACCAACTACTAAGTCATGTTTTGCTTGGGGATCAAATACTTATTTTACTCACTGAACTGCAACTCCATTAATAACATTTGTATTGTGTGTTTTTTCTGGATTTTTGGTTGATATTCTGTCTCTATCATATAAAATACACCTATGATAAAAATTATAGACCCTTCATTTCTATGTAAGTGGGCAAAACTTACACAATCTGCAGGGGAGACGATCGTTATTTTGCCCCACTGTATATTCTACCTAAATCCTCTTTTTTTTTTTTTACAGTCCATTGAGGGACACATGGAGTCATATACTGTCGGGTTATACTGCTGCCAACCGGAGGACTGGACACTGGCACACAAAACAATTGTAGGCCAGCCCAGGATAACTCCTACTCCCAGCATGCCTCAGTTTTGTAGCCAAACTGTACCTGCAGTAGGCTGATAACTGTGAAAGATGTAGACTTCCTAACTTTTAGTAAGATCAGAGATGGATCTGTCCCTCAGAACCTGGGCTTAGTGATGCCTAGCAAAGCAGGGTGGTAATATGACCCTTTGTTTAGAAAGTTTGGAGACCCCTGTGCTAGAGGATCCCTGTACCTGGCGAGAAACCTGCCCAGTTTGCTGTAACCTTACCCATGAAGGTCAGGTGGTCCACCTCTGGCATCTCCACCTATGAAAAAAGCCCTGGAATACCTTCAGATATAGGGACAATTCTGAAAACGTTTGCTTGTCAGAATGTTGACCAGAAGACAAGATCCTTCCAATGTCCTAGTCCCTGCACCAAAAACGTGTCCAGGATTCCTCCCCAGCTGAACAAGCTGGATTCCACTATGAGGATTTTACAAGGGATCAGAAAGAAGACTTCCTGAGTCACCAAGCCAGGGACAACCTGGTCCTCAGCACCAGGCAGATTGTTCTGTCCAAGGAATGGATTGACCTCCACAAAAGATGTTGTGTTGGAGGGGTTTGGAGTGCAACTTGGTGAATGGGAGTCAGGAAACTCCTAGACAGAAGAGTACAAGTCTGGGAGCAAGGTTTGGAGTTTCTCCTGGGGAAGAACAACTCTGCCCTGAGCTGTGTCTAGGACTAGACCCAAACATTCCAAGTCATGAGCTGCTTCCAGCCTTAAATTCCAAAGGTTAAGGATCCAACCAAACCTCTGCAGAGTCTGGATGGTCAGGACTATAATGTGTGTTGACTGGAGTAGGTTGTCTAGACATCCCACAATGGGAAAGCCTCCACAATACAAAAAGGCTACTACTGAGGCAAGAGTCACGGTGGACCAAGGTTTAGAAGATACAAGCACCTAGATGAACACTCAAGGCTCAGAAGACACAAGCATCATGGTGGACCAAGGCTCAGAAGATACAAGCATCATGGTGGACCAAGGCTCAGAAGATACAAGCATCATGGTGGACCAAGGCTCAGAAGATACAAGCACCTTGGTGAACACCCAAGGTTTAGAAGATACAAGCACCTTGGTGAACACCCAAGGCTCAGAAGATACAAGCGTCATGGTGGATCAAGGCTCAGAAGATACAAGCATCATGGTGGACCAAGGCTCAGAAGATACAAGCACCTTGGTGAACACCCAAGGTTTAGAAGATACAAGCACCTTGGTGAACACCCAAGGCTCAGAAGATACAAGCGTCATGGTGGATCAAGGCTCAGAAGATACAAGCGTCATGGTAAACACCCAAGGCTCAGAAGATACAAGCGTCATGGTGGATCAAGGCTCAGAAGATACAAGCATCATGGTAAACACCCAAGGCTCAGAAGATACAAGCATCATGGTAAACACCCAAGGCTCAGAAGATACAAGCATCATGGTAAACATCCAAGGCTCAGAAGATACAAGCGTCATGGTAAACACCCAAGGCTCAGAAGATACAAGCGTCATGGTGGATCAAGGCTCAGAAGATACAAGCATCATGGTAAACACCCAAGGCTCAGAAGATACAAGCATCATGGTAAACACCCAAGGCTCAGAAGATACAAGCGTCATGGTGGATCAAGGCTCAGAAGATACAAGCGTCATGGTAAACACCCAAGGCTCAGAAGATACAAGCGTCATGGTGGATCTAGGCTCAGAAGATACAAGCGTCATGGTAAACACCCAAGGCTCAGAAGATACAAGCGTCATGGTAAACACCCAAGGCTCAGAAGATACAAGCATCATGGTAAACACCCAAGGCTCAGAAGATACAAGCGTCATGGTGGATCAAGGCTCAGAAGATACAAGCATCATGGTAAACACCCAAGGCTCAGAAGATACAAGCGTCATGGTGGATCAAGGCTCAGAAGATACAAGCATCATGGTAAACACCCAAGGCTCAGAAGATACAAGCATCATGGTAAACACCCAAGGCTCAGAAGATACAAGCGTCATGGTGGATCAAGGCTCAGAAGATACAAGCGTCATGGTAAACACCCAAGGCTCAGAAGATACAAGCGTCATGGTGGATCAAGGCTCAGAAGATACAAGCGTCATGGTGGATCAAGGCTCAGAAGATACAAGCGTCATGGTAAACACCCAAGGCTCAGAAGATACAAGCATCATGGTAAACACCCAAGGCTCAGAAGACAGGCCGAATGGCAGGTCCACAAAGTGGAAGTGCAGATGACCCAAAACAAAGTGAAGAAATGAATGATGTGCTGGAAAAATAGGGACATACAGGTGTGTGTCTTTAATGTTTAGAGGCCTGAAACTTTCCCTGCAAAAGGCAATGAGAGACCTGCTGGATTCCATGCAGAATTTCTGCGCCTAAATAATAACATTTGGGGTCATGAGATCCAAGTTGGGGCAGACACCCTCTTTTGACGTGGGACCTGTGAATGGGTTGAAGTAGAACCCCTGAAACCATTCTACCACAGGGACTGGGCAATTGAGCAACTTGCCCCTGATGACGTCACTTGTGATGAAGCGCGTAGAGCAGAGCCGGAACACACGCCACTGTGCATGCACGAACCGTCACAGCCATCTTTGATCTTGGCATAGACAAACTGTATGGGATTGGAAGCGCCTTTTTGTCATCTGTGCTTATTGTAAGTGCATATACCATAATAAATGCCTCCATACTTCTCTTCACCATTGGAAAGCGTTTCTTTTTCTTCTATGTTGTTGGTTCTCTTAGGTATGAATATATTGAGAGGCTGAGCTTCGAATCAAGCATATAGACAGTGGTGTGAATGCCTGTCATGCTGCTGGAGCAAAGCGGACTTGGAGTTTATATAGAGCGCTATTTGACCACTCTTGATTGGGGGTCATATTCTAGTAAGCCCCCCTCTTGTTGCACTGAGGTAATGTGTGGGCTTGCTGTGTGGGGGCCCTTTGAGTACTGTATCGGAGTTTAGTGCTAGCTACTGTGTACTACTTTTGGAGTCCATGCAGTTTTTTGCAATGACCCCCTGTTCCAGAAGACCCTCTAGGGCTGCATGAAGATCTGTTAATCTGTGCAGTGACAGAGGTTGGAAATGATGAAGGGGGGCTGGGAGGGTTAGCTAGCCCGGATACCACCTTCTGCACCCAGAAATCTGAGACACATGCTGTCCAAGAGTCTGTAAAGGCTAACAGACATCCCCCCACTTTCAAAAGTGGGGATGTACCCTCATGCTGAAGAAGACTTGTCTGAGGGCTCGGAAGGCCAAGGTTTGCAGGTGGAATGGGAGCCAGACTTGGGATCAGAGGCCATAGAGTAAGGAAAAGGACTTTCCCTGTCCTCCAACTTGTGGTTATCCTTCCAGAACTTTACCCAAGTCAATGTGGGTGGGTAGTAGCAGCAAGAAGGTGTTTCCTCAATGCTGAATGGTGGGAAGGAGAGCGAGTGTCACGTTCCACCCAGTGCATGACGTCGGTTCTTCAGCGCTAACCCCTTCTGTGGTAAATCCGGGAATTTAGAACGTGGTAACTCCTGGTGGTAAGTCAAAATGGCAGACTGAGAAAGCGAGAATTCAAAGATAGTGAATCGCTGAGGCAATGCCACAGGACGGGACCTGGAAAGTGTTCTGAGGCTACCTTCTACAAGTATGTCACATCTGGAAAGCTGCACAAGCTGAACCCAATGCCTGAAGGCCATTTCCAGGATAACTCCAGGGTTGGCATTTTAATGAGTGAAATAAGTATTTGATCCCTTATCAATCAGCAAGATTTCTGGCTCCCAGATGTCTTCTATACAGGTAAAGAGCTGAGATTAGGAGCACTCTTCTCTCTCTCTCTTAAAGGGAGTGCTCCTAATCTCAGCTTGTTACCTGTATAGAAGACACCTGTCCACAGAAGCAATCAATCAGATTCCAATCTCTCCACCATGGGGAAGACCAAAGATCTGTCCAAGGATGTCGGGGAGAAGATTGTAGATCTACACAAGGCTGGAATGGGCTACAAGACCATCGCCAAGCAGCTTGGTGAGAGGTGACAACAGTTGGGGGGATTATTCACAAATGGAAGAAACACAAAATAACGATCGATCTCCCTCTGTCTGGGGCTCCATACAAGATCTCACCTCGTGGAGTTCTCCTGCAGCGACCGCAAGGTCCCCCTGTTCAGGAAATCACATGTACAGGTCCGTCTGAAGTCTGCTAAAGAACATCAAATGATTCCGAGGAGAACTGGGGGAAAGTGTTGTGGTCAGGAGACCAAAATCGAGATCTTTGGTATCAACTCAACTCACCGTGTTTGGAGGAGGAGGAGGAATGCTGCCTATGACCCCAAGAACACCATCCCCCACCGTCATACATGGAGGTCCTATGACCCCAAGAACACCATCCCCCACCATCATACATGGAGGTCCTATGACCCCAAGAACACCATCCCCCACCACCATACATGGAGGTCCTATGACCCCAAGAACACCATCCCCCACCGTCATACATGGAGGTCCTATGACCCCAAGAACACCATCCCCCCCACCGTCATACATGGAGGTCCTATGACCCCAAGAACACCATCCCCCACCGTCATACATGGAGGTCCTATGACCCCAAGAACACCATCCCACACCGTCATACATGGAGGTCCTATGACCCCAAGAACACCATCCCCCACCACCATACATGGAGGTCCTATGACCCCAAGAACACCATCCCCCCACCGTCATACATGGAGGTCCTATGACCCCAAGAACACCATCCCCCACCGTCATACATGGAGGACCTATGACCCCAAGAACACCATCCCCCACCGTCATACATGGAGGACTATGACCCCAAGAACACCATCCCCCACCGTCATACATGGAGGTCCTATGACCCCAAGAACACCATCCCTCACCATCATACATGGAGGTCCTATGACCCCAAGAAAACCATCCCCCACCGTCATACATGGAGGTCCTATGACCCCAAGAAAACCATCCCCCCCACCGTCATACATGGAGGTCCTATGACCCCAAGAACACCATCCCCCACCACCATACATGGAGGTCCTATGACCCCAAGAACACCATCCCCCACCGTCATACATGGAGGACCTATGACCCCAAGAACACCATCCCCCACCGTCATACATGGAGGTCCTATGACCCCAAGAACACCATCCCCCCACCGTCATACATGGAGGACCTATGACCCCAAGAACACCATCCCCCACCGTCATACATGGAGGTCCTATGACCCCAAGAACACCATCCCTCACCGTCATACATGGAGGTCCTATGACCCCAAGAACACCATCCCCCACCATCATACATGGAGGTCCTATGACCCCAAGAACACCATCCCCCACCGTCATACATGGAGGTCCTATGACCCCAAGAACACCATCCCCCACCGTCATACATGGAGGTCCTATGACCCCAAGAACACCATCCCCCACCATCATACATGGAGGTCCTATGACCCCAAGAACACCATCCCCCACCGTCATACATGGAGGTCCTATGACCCCAAGAACACCACCCCCCACCGTCATACATGGAGGTCCTATGACCCCAAGAACACCATCCCCCACCATCATACATGGAGGTCCTATGACCCCAAGAACACCATCCCCCACCGTCATACATGGAGGTCCTATGACCCCAAGAACACCACCCCCCACCGTCATACATGGAGGTCCTATGACCCCAAGAACACCATCCCCCACCAACATACATGGAGGTCCTATGACCCCAAGAACACCATCCCCCACCGTCATACATGGAGGTCCTATGACCCCAAGAACACCACCCCCCACCGTCATACATGGAGGTCCTATGACCCCAAGAACACCATCCCCCACCATCATACATGGAGGTCCTATGACCCCAAGAACACCATCCCCCACCGTCATACATGGAGGTCCTATGACCCCAAGAACACCACCCCCCACCGTCATACATGGAGGTCCTATGACCCCAAGAACACCATCCCCCACCGTCATACATGGAGGAGGAAACATTATGCTTTGGGGGGGTTTCCTGCTAAGGGGACAGGAGAACTTCACCACATCAAAGGGACGATGGACGGGGCCATGTACCATCAAATCTTGGGTGAGAACCTCCTTCCCTCAGCCAGAACACTGAAGATGGGTCATGGATGGGTCTTCCAGCATGACAATGACCCAAAACACATGGCCAAGGCAACAAAGGAGGGGCTCAAGAAGAAGCACATGAAGGTCCTGGAGTGCCCTATCCAGTCTCCAGACCTTAATCCCATAGAAAATATGTGGAGGGAGCTGAAGGTTCGAATTACCAAACGTCAGCCTGGAAACCTTCATGACTGGGAGAGGATCTGCAAAGAGGACAAAATCTCTCCTGAGATGTGAGCGAACCTGGAGGCCAACTCCAAGAAACGTCTGACCTCTGTGATCACCAACAAGGATTTCTCCACCAACTACTAAGTCATGTTCTGTGAAGGGTTCACATACTTATTTCACTCATTAAAATGCAAATCAATTTATAACGTTTTTTTCTGGATATTTTTGTTGTTATTCTCTCACTGTTATAATAAACCGACCAATAAAATTATAGACGATCGTTTCCTTGTCACAAAATCAGCAGCCGATCAAATACTTCCCCCCCTCACTGTAGGGGTACAGAGACAGGGGGGAGAGGAGCTCAGACACAGAGGGGTGAAGAGCCTACAGGGGTGCAAAGATGGGGAGAGGAGGGAAGAGACAGGGGAGAGAGGAGGGAAGAGACAGAGGGGAGAGGAGGGAAGAGACAGAGGAGAGAGGAGGGAAGAGACAGAGGGGAGAGGAGGGAAGAGACAGAGGGGAGAGGAGGGAAGAGACAGAGGGGAGAGGAGGGAAGAGACAGAGGGGAGAGGAGGGAAGAGACAGAGGGGAGAGGAGGGAAGAGACAGAGGGAAGAGGAGGGAAGAGACAGAGGGAAGAGGAGGGAAGAGACAGAGGGGAGAGGAGGGAAGAGACGGAGGGGAGAGGAGGGAAGAGACAGAGGGGAGAGGAGAGAAGAGACAGAGGAGAGAGGAGAGAAGAGACAGAGGGGAGAGGAGGGAAGAGACAGAGGAGAGAGGAGGGAAGAGACAGAGGAGAGAGGAGGGAAGAGACAGAGGGGAGAGGAGGGAAGAGACAGAGGAGAGAGGAGGGAAGAGACAGAGGGGAGAGGAGGGAAGAGACCGAGGAGAGAGGAGGGAAGAGACAGAGGGGAGAGGAGGGAAGAGACAGAGGAGAGAGGAGGGAAGAGACAGAGGGGAGAGGAGGGAAGAGACAGAGGAGAGAGGAGGGAAGAGACAGAGGGGAGAGGAGGGAAGAGACAGAGGGAAGAGGAGGGAAGAGACAGAGGGGAGAGGAGGGAAGAGACAGAGGAGAGAGGAGGGAAGAGACAGAGGAGAGAGGAGGGAAGAGACAGAGGGGAGAGGAGGGAAGAGACAGAGGGGAGAGGAGGGAAGAGACAGAGGGGAGAGGAGAGAAGAGACAGAGGGGAGATGAGAGAAGAGACAGAGGGGAGAGGAGGGAAGAGACAGAGGAGAGAGGAGGGAAGAGACAGAGGGGAGAGAAGGGAAGAGACAGAGGGGAGAGGAGAGAAGAGACAGAGGGGAGAGGAGAGAAGAGACAGAGGAGAGAGGAGGGAAGAGACAGAGGGGAGAGGAGGGAAGAAACAGAGGGGAGAGGAGGGAAGAGACAGAGGAGAGAGGAGGGAAGAGACAGAGGGGAGAGGAGGGAAGAGACAGAGGAGAGAGGAGGGAAGAGACAGAGGGGGGAGGAGGGAAGAGACAGAGGAGAGAGGAGAGAAGAGACAGAGGGGGGAGGAGGGAAGAGACAGAGGGGAGAGGAGGGAAGAGACAGAGGAGAGAGGAGGGAAGAGACAGAGGAGAGAGGAGGGAAGAGACAGAGGGGAGAGGAGGGAAGAGACAGAGGGGAGAGAGGAGGGAAGAGACAGAGGAGAGAGGAGGGAAGAGACAGAGGGGAGAGGAGGGAAGAAACAGAGGGGAGAGGAGGGAAGAGACAGAGGGGAGAGGAGGGAAGAAACAGAGGGGAGAGGAGGGAAGAAACAGAGGGGAGAGGAGGGAAGAGACAGAGGGGAGAGGAGGGAAGAAACAGAGGGGAGAGGAGGGAAGAGACAGAGGGGAGAGGAGGGAAGAAACAGAGGGGAGAGGAGGGAAGAGACAGAGGGGAGAGGAGGGAAGAGACAGAGGGAAGAGGAGGGAAGAGACAGAGGGGAGAGGAGGGAAGAGACAGAGGAGAGAGGAGGGAAGAGACAGAGGAGAGAGGAGGGAAGAGACAGAGGAGAGGAGGGAAGAGACAGAGGAGAGAGGAGGGAAGAGACAGAGGGGAGAGGAGGGAAGAGACAGAGGGGAGAGGAGGGAAGAGACAGAGGAGAGAGGAGGGAAGAGACAGAGGGGAGAGGAGGGAAGAGACAGAGGGGAGAGGAGGGAAGAGACAGAGGGGAGAGGAGGGAAGAGACAGAGGGGAGAGGAGGGAAGAGACAGAGGAGAGAGGAGGGAAGAGACAGAGGGGAGAGGAGGGAAGAGACAGAGGAGAGAGGAGGGAAGAGACAGAGGGGAGAGGAGGGAAGAGACAGAGGAGAGAGGAGGGAAGAGACAGAGGGGAGAGGAGGGAAGAGACAGAGGGGAGAGGAGGGAAGAGACAGAGGGGAGAGGAGGGAAGAGACAGAGGAGAGAGGAGGGAAGAGACAGAGGAGAGAGGAGGGAAGAGACAGAGGAGAGAGGAGGGAAGAGACAGAGGGAAGAGGAGGGAAGAGACAGAGGGAAGAGGAGGGAAGAGACAGAGGAGAGAGGAGGGAAGAGACAGAGGGGAGAGGAGGGAAGAGACAGAGGAGAGAGGAGGGAAGAGACAGAGGGGAGAGGAGGGAAGAGACAGAGGAGAGAGGAGGGAAGAGACAGAGGGGAGAGGAGGGAAGAGACAGAGGGGAGAGGAGGGAAGAGACAGAGGGGAGAGGAGGGAAGAGACAGAGGGGAGAGGAGGGAAGAGACAGAGGAGAGAGGAGGGAAGAGACAGAGGGAAGAGGAGGGAAGAGACAGAGGGGAGAGGAGGGAAGAGACAGAGGAGAGAGGAGGGAAGAGACCGAGGGGAGAGGAGGGAAGAGACAGAGGGGAGAGGAGGGAAGAGACAGAGGAGAGAGGAGGGAATAGACAGAGGGGAGAGGAGGGAGGAGACAGAGGGGAGAGGAGGGAAGAGACAGAGGGGAGAGGAGGGAATAGACAGAGGAGAGAGGAGGGAAGAGACAGAGGAGAGAGGAGGGAAGAGACAGAGGGGAGAGGAGGGAAGAGACAGAGGAGAGAGGAGGGAAGAGACAGAGGAGAGGAGGGAAGAGACAGAGGAGAGAGGAGGGAAGAGACAGAGGGGAGAGGAGGGAAGAGACAGAGGGGAGAGGAGGGAAGAGACAGAGGGGAGAGGAGGGAAGAGACAGAGGGGAGAGGAGGGAAGAGACAGAGGGGAGAGGAGGGAAGAGACAGAGGAGAGAGGAGGGAAGAGACAGAGGAGAGAGGAGGGAAGAGACAGAGGAGAGAGGAGGGAAGAGACAGAGGGGAGAGGAGGGAAGAGACAGAGGGGAGAGGAGGGAAGAGACAGCTGAAGATGCAGGAAAGACAGGGGGGTGGGGGACTAGTGTGGTGACAGCCCCACCACGGCTGAACCTACCATCCTGGAAGACACGCTCCACATTCAGGCCATACGTAGCACAGGTCTCATAGTAAGTGCAGCGCTTCAGGTCATTGGACAGTTTCCGGGCTCGGGTGTCATCAATCACTCGCGGGTTGGTTGCACTGATGGCATCTGGGGAAACCAGCATATATAACATCACATAACTACCAGCACCAAAGACGGGCACTCGGGATGGTCCCCAGACACTCGGGATGGTCCCCATTCCCCAAGACACTCGGGATGGTCCCCATTCCCCCAGACACTCGGGATGGTCCCCATTCCCCAAGACACTCGGGATGGTCCCCATTCCCCAAGACACTCGGGATGGTCCCCATTCCCCAAGACACTCGGGATGGTCCCCATTCCCCAAGACACTCGGGATGGTCCCCATTCCCCCAGATCCACCAAACACTGAACTCCACCCAACAATCACCCCCCTCTTCTGTGTGACAACCATAGTACCATAGTACCTTGTGTCCCTACAGATACCACTGGGGCCCTGAAGGACCATAGTACCTTGTGTCCCTACAGATACCACTGGGGCCCTGAAGGACCATAGTACCTTGTGTCCCTACAGATACCACTGGGGCCCTGAATGACCATAGTACCCTGTGTCCCTACAGATACCACTGGGGCCCAGAGTGACCATAGTACCTTGTGTCCCTACAAGCACCACTGGGGCCCTGAATGACCATAGTACCTTGTGTCCCTACAAGCACCACTGGGGCCCTGAATGACCATAGTACCTTGTGTCCCTACAGATACCACTGGGGCCCTGAATGACCATAGTGCCTTGTGTCCCTACAGATACCACTGGGGCCCTGAAGGACCATAGTACCTTGTGTCCCTACAGATACCACTGGGGCCCTGAAGGACCATAGTACCTTGTGTCCCTACAGATACCACTGGGGCCCTGAATGACCATAGTACCCTGTGTCCCTACAGATACCACTGGGGCCCAGAGTGACCATAGTACCTTGTGTCCCTACAAGCACCACTGGGGCCCTGAATGACCATAGTACCTTGTGTCCCTACAGATACCACTGGGGCCCTGAATGACCATAGTACCTTGTGTCCCTACAGATACCACTGGGGCCCTGAATGACCATAGTACCTTGTGTCCCTACAGATACCACTGGGGCCCTGAAGGACCATAGTACCTTGTGTCCCTACAGATACCACTGGGGCCCTGAATGACCATAGTACCTTGTGTCCCTACAGATACCACTGGGGCCCTGAATGACCATAGTACCGTGTGTCCCTACAAGCACCACTGGGGCCCTGAATGACCATAGTACCTTGTGTCCCTACAGATACCACTGGGGCCCTGAATGACCATAGTACCTTGTGTCCCTACAGATACCACTGGGGCCCTGAAGGACCATAGTACCTTGTGTCCCTACAGATACCACTGGGGCCCTGAAGGACCATAGTACCTTGTGTCCCTACAGATACCACTGGGGCCCTGAAGGACCATAGTACCTTGTGTCCCTACAGATACCACTGGGGCCCTGAAGGACCATAGTACCCTGTGTCCCTACAGATACCACTGGGGCCCAGAGTGACCATAGTACCTTGTGTCCCTACAAGCACCACTGGGGCCCTGAATGACCATAGTACCTTGTGTCCCTACAGATACCACTGGGGCCCTGAATGACCATAGTACCTTGTGTCCCTACAGATACCACTGGGGCCCTGAATGACCATAGTACCTTGTGTCCCTACAGATACCACTGGGGCCCTGAATGACCATAGTACCTTGTGTCCCTACAAGCACCACTGGGGCCCTGAATGACCATAGTACCTTGTGTCCCTACAGATACCACTGGGGCCCTGAATGACCATAGTACCTTGTGTCCCTACAGATACCACTGGGGCCCTGAATGACCATAGTACCTTGTGTCCCTACAGATACCACTGGGGCCCTGAATGACCATAGTACCTTGTGTCCCTACAGATACCACTGGGGCCCTGAATGACCATAGTACCTTGTGTCCCTACAGATACCACTGGGGCCCTGAATGACCATAGTACCGTGTGTCCCTACAAGCACCACTGGGGCCCTGAATGACCATAGTACCTTGTGTCCCTACAGATACCACTGGGGCCCTGAATGACCATAGTACCTTGTGTCCCTACAAGCACCACTGGGGCCCTGAATGACCATAGTACCTTGTGTCCCTACAGATACCACTGGGGCCCTGAATGACCATAGTACCTTGTGTCCCTACAGATACCACTGGGGCCCTGAATGACCATAGTGCCTTGTGTCCCTACAGATACCACTGGGGCCCTGAATGACCATAGTACCTTGTGTCCCTACAGATACCACTGGGGCCCCCCAAGTAACCATAGTGCCTTGTGTCCCTACAGATACCACTGGGGCCCTGAATGACCATAGTGCCTTGTGTCCCTACAGATACCACTGGGGCCCTGAATGACCATAGTACCTTGTGTCCCTACAGATACCACTGGGGCCCTGAATGACCATAGTACCTTGTGTCCCTACAGATACCACTGGGGCCCCCCAAGTAACCATAGTGCCTTGTGTCCCTACAGATACCACTGGGGCCCAGAGTGACCATAGTACCTTGTGTCCCTACAGATACCACTGGGGCCCAGAGTGACCATAGTACCTTGTGTCCCTACAAGCACCACTGGGGCCCTGAATGACCATAGTGCCTTGTGTCCCTACAGATACCACTGGGGCCCAGAGTGACCATAGTGCCTTGTGTCCCTACAGATACCACTGGGGCCCTGAATGACCATAGTACCTTGTGTCCCTACAGATACCACTGGGGCCCAGAGTGACCATAGTACCTTGTGTCCCTACAGATACCACTGGGGCCCTGAATGACCATAGTGCCTTGTGTCCCTACAGATACCACTGGGGCCCAGAGTGACCATAGTACCTTGTGTCCCTACAGATACCACTGGGGCCCTGAATGACCATAGTGCCTTGTGTCCCTACAAGCACCACTGGGGCCCTGAATGACCATAGTGCCTTGTGTCCCTACAGATACCACTGGGGCCCAGAGTGACCATAGTGCCTTGTGTCCCTACAGATACCACTGGGGCCCTGAATGACCATAGTACCTTGTGTCCCTACAGATACCACTGGGGCCCAGAGTGACCATAGTACCTTGTGTCCCTACAAGCACCACTGGGGCCCTGAATGACCATAGTGCCTTGTGTCCCTACAGATACCACTGGGGCCCAGAGTGACCATAGTACCTTGTGTCCCTACAAGCACCACTGGGGCCCTGAATGACCATAGTGCCTTGTGTCCCTACAGATACCACTGGGGCCCTGAATGACCATAGTGCCTTGTGTCCCTACAGATAGCACTGGGGCCCCGAGTGACCATAGTACCTTGTGTCCCTACAGATACCACTGGGGCCCTGAATGACCATAGTGCCTTGTGTCCCTACAGATAGCACTGGGGCCCCGAGTGACCATAGTACCTTGTGTCCCTACAAGCACCATAGGGACATCGGCGGTGTTGCGACAACTGGAGAGACGGGCGTAATAATTGAACACGGTCTGGAAACTGATCTCATCTTCCAGGCTGAAGACAAATACGACGGCATCCACCCAGGCAGCAAACTGAGAAGAGAAGGAGAAGAGATCCGGTGAGAAGAGTCCGAGGAGCACACACACCAACAATACATCCAAGGAGAACCACCATACCTGCATCTCCGGGGGCCCCCCTCATCTCTGATTAGCAGAAGATAACTCTGTCCGTCCACCACAATCTCCTTCTTAAACCGACCACCTATCGGGGACAACCAAGAGAGGAAGGAAGATCTACAGACCATGTACCATGGGAGGAACATACAACACGAGGAGGAGACACAGGACAACACGAGGAGGAGACACGGGACAACACGAGGAGGAGACACGGGACAACACGAGGAGGAGACACGGGACAACAAGAGGAGGAGACACGGGACAACACGAGGAGGAGACACGGGACAACAAGAGGAGGAGACACGGGACAACAAGAGGAGGAGACACGGGACAACACGAGGAGGAGACACGGGACAACACGAGGAGGAGACACGGGACAACACGAGGAGGAGACACGGGACAACACGAGGAGGAGACACGGGACAACACGAGGAGACACGGGACAACACGAGGAGGAGACACGGGACAACACGAGGAGGAGACACGGGACAACAAGAGGAGGAGACACGGGACAACACGAGGAGGAGACACGGGACAACAAGAGGAGGAGACACGGGACAACAAGAGGAGGAGACACGGGACAACACGAGGAGGAGACACGGGACAACACGAGGAGGAGACACGGGACAACACGAGGAGGAGACACGGGACAACAAGAGGAGGAGACACGGGACAACAAGAGGAGGAGACACGGGACAACAAGAGGAGGAGACACGGGACAACAAGAGGAGGAGACACGGGACAACAAGAGGAGGAGACACGGGACAACAAGAGGAGACACGGGACAACATGAGGAGACACGGGACAACATGAGGAGACACGGGACAACATGAGGAGACACGGGACAACAAGAGGAGGAGACACGGGACAACATGAGGAGGAGACACGGGACAACAAGAGGAGGAGACACGGGACAACAAGAGGAGGAGACACGGGACAACAAGAGGAGGAGACACGGGACAACAAGAGGAGGAGACACGGGACAACAAGAGGAGGAGACACGGGACAACAAGAGGAGGAGACACGGGACAACAAGAGGAGGAGACACGGGACAACAAGAGGAGGAGACACGGGACAACAAGAGGAGGAGACACGGGACAACAAGAGGAGACACGGGACAACATGAGGAGACACGGGACAACATGAGGAGACGCGGGACAACATGAGGAGACACGGGACAACATGAGGAGGAGACACGGGACAACAAGAGGAGGAGACACGGGACAACACGAGGAGACACGGGACAACATGAGGAGACACGGGACAACAAGAGGAGGAGACACGGGACAACAAGAGGAGGAGACACGGGACAACAAGAGGAGGAGACACGGGACAACAAGAGGAGACACGGGACAACACGAGGAGGAGACACGGGACAACAAGAGGAGACACGGGACAACATGAGGAGGAGACACGGGACAACAAGAGGAGGAGACACGGGACAACACGAGGAGACACGGGACAACATGAGGAGACACGGGACAACAAGAGGAGGAGACACGGGACAACAAGAGGAGGAGACACGGGACAACAAGAGGAGACACGGGACAACACGAGGAGGAGACACGGGACAACAAGAGGAGGAGACACGGGACAACAAGAGGAGACACGGGACAACAAGAGGAGACACGGGACAACACGAGGAGACACGGGACAACATGAGGAGGAGACACGGGACAACATGAGGAGACACGGGACAACATACAAGGGGGGAGTATATAGAGGACGGTGTACAGAGAGGAGTATATAGAGGACAGTGTACAGAGAGGAGTATATAGAGGACAGTGTACAGAGAGGAGTATACGGAGGACAGTGTACAGAGAGGAGTATATAGAGGACAGTGTACAGAGAGGAGTATATAGAGGACAGTGTACAGAGAGGAGTATATAGAGGACAGTGTACAGAGAGGAGTATACGGAGGACAGTGTACAGAGAGGAGTATATAGAGGACAGTGTATAGAGAGGAGTATATAGAGGACAGTGTACAGAGAGGAGTATATAGAGGACAGTGTACAGAGAGGAGTATATAGAGGACAGTGTACAGAGAGGAGTATATAGAGGACAGTGTACAGAGAGGAGTATATAGAGGACAGTGTACAGAGAGGAGTATACGGAGGACAGTGTACAGAGAGGAGTATATAGAGGACAGTGTACAGAGAGGAGTATATAGAGGACAGTGTACAGAGAGGAGTATACGGAGGACAGTGTACAGAGAGGAGTATATAGAGGACAGTGTACAGAGAGGAGTATACGGAGGACAGTGTACAGAGAGGAGTATATAGAGGACAGTGTACAGAGAGGAGTATACGGAGGACAGTGTACAGAGAGGAGTATATAGAGGACAGTGTACAGAGAGGAGTATATAGAGGACAGTGTACAGAGAGGAGTATATAGAGGACAGTGTACAGAGAGGAGTATATAGAGGACAGTGTACAGAGAGGAGTATATAGAGGACAGTGTACAGAGAGGAGTATACGGAGGACAGTGTACAGAGAGGAGTATATAGAGGACAGTGTACAGAGAGGAGTATATAGAGGACAGTGTACAGAGAGGAGTATACGGAGGACAGTGTACAGAGAGGAGTATATAGAGGACAGTGTACAGAGAGGAGTATACGGAGGACAGTGTACAGAGAGGAGTATATAGAGGACAGTGTACAGAGAGGAGTATATAGAGGACATTGTACAGAGAGGAGTATATAGAGGACAGTGTACAGAGAGGAGTATACGGAGGACAGTGTACAGAGAGGAGTATACGGAGGACAGTGTACAGAGAGGAGTATATAGAGGACAGTGTACAGAGAGGAGTATATAGAGGACAGTGTACAGAGAGGAGTATATAGAGGACATTGTACAGAGAGGAGTATATAGAGGACAGTGTACAGAGAGGAGTATATAGAGGACAGTGTACAGAGAGGAGTATATAGAGGACAGTGTACAGAGAGGAGTATATAGAGGACAGTGTACAGAGAGGAGTATATAGAGGACAGTGTACAGAGAGGAGTATACGGAGGACAGTGTACAGAGAGGAGTATATAGAGGACAGTGTACAGAGAGGAGTATATAGAGGACAGTGTACAGAGAGGAGTATATAGAGGACAGTGTACAGAGAGGAGTATATAGAGGACAGTGTACAGAGAGGAGTATACGGAGGACAGTGTACAGAGAGGAGTATACGGAGGACAGTGTACAGAGAGGAGTATATAGAGGACAGTGTACAGAGAGGAGTATATAGAGGACAGTGTACAGAGAGGAGTATACGGAGGACAGTGTACAGAGAGGAGTATATAGAGGACAGTGTACAGAGAGGAGTATACGGAGGACAGTGTACAGAGAGGAGTATATAGAGGACATTGTACAGAGAGGAGTATATAGAGGACATTGTACAGAGAGGAGTATATAGAGGACAGTGTACAGAGAGGAGTATATAGAGGACAGTGTACAGAGAGGAGTATATAGGAGGACAGTGTACAGAGAGGAGTATATAGAGGACAGTGTACAGAGAGGAGTATACGGAGGACAGTGTACAGAGAGGAGTATATAGAGGACATTGTACAGAGAGGAGTATATAGAGGACAGTGTACAGAGAGGAGTATATAGAGGACAGTGTACAGAGAGGAGTATATAGAGGACAGTGTACAGAGAGGAGTATACGGAGGACAGTGTACAGAGAGGAGTATACGGAGGACAGTGTACAGAGAGGAGTATATACAGGACGGTGTACAGAGAGGAGTATATAGAGGACAGTGTACAGAGAGGAGTATATAGAGGACAGTGTACAGAGAGGAGTATATAGAGGACAGTGTACAGAGAGGAGTATATAGAGGACAGTGTACAGAGAGGAGTATACGGAGGACAGTGTACAGAGAGGAGTATACGGAGGACAGTGTACAGAGAGGAGTATATAGAGGACAGTGTACAGAGAGGAATATATAGAGGAGAGTGTACAGAGAGGAGTATATAGAGGACGGTGTACAGAGAGGAGTATATAGAGGACAGTGTACAGAGAGGAGTATACGGAGGACAGTGTACAGAGAGGAGTATACGGAGGACAGTGTACAGAGAGGAGTATATAGAGGACAGTGTACAGAGAGGAGTATATAGAGGAGAGTGTACAGAGAGGAGTATATAGAGGACGGTGTACAGAGAGGAGTATATAGAGGAGAGTGTACAGAGAGGAGTATATAGAGGACGGTGTACAGAGAGGAGTATATAGAGGACAGTGTACAGAGAGGAGTATATAGAGGAGAGTGTACAGAGAGGAGTATATAGAGGACAGTGTACAGAGAGGAGTATATAGAGGACAGTGTACAGAGAGGAGTATATAGAGGACAGTGTACAGAGAGGAGTATACGGAGGACAGTGTACAGAGAGGAGTATATAGAGGACAGTGTACAGAGAGGAGTATATAGAGGACAGTGTACAGAGAGGAGTATATAGAGGACAGTGTACAGAGAGGAGTATATAGAGGACAGTGTACAGAGAGGAGTATATAGAGGACAGTGTACAGAGAGGAGTATACGGAGGACAGTGTACAGAGAGGAGTATACGGAGGACAGTGTACAGAGAGGAGTATATAGAGGACAGTGTACAGAGAGGAGTATATAGAGGACAGTGTACAGAGAGGAGTATATAGAGGACAGTGTACAGAGAGGAGTATATAGAGGACAGTGTACAGAGAGGAGTATATAGAGGACAGTGTACAGAGAGGAGTATACGGAGGACAGTGTACAGAGAGGAGTATATAGAGGACGGTGTACAGAGAGGAGTATACGGAGGACAGTGTACAGAGAGGAGTATATAGAGGACAGTGTACAGAGAGGAGTATATAGAGGACAGTGTACAGAGAGGAGTATATAGAGGACAGTGTACAGAGAGGAGTATATAGAGGACAGTGTACAGAGAGGAGTATATAGAGGACAGTGTACAGAGAGGAGTATATAGAGGACGGTGTACAGAGAGGAGTATACGGAGGACAGTGTACAGAGAGGAGTATACGGAGGACAGTGTACAGAGAGGAGTATATAGAGGACGGTGTACAGAGAGGAGTATACGGAGGACAGTGTACAGAGAGGAGTATATAGAGGACAGTGTACAGAGAGGAGTATATAGAGGACAGTGTACAGAGAGGAGTATATAGAGGACAGTGTACAGAGAGGAGTATATAGAGGACAGTGTACAGAGAGGAGTATATAGAGGACAGTGTACAGAGAGGAGTATATAGAGGACAGTGTACAGAGAGGAGTATACGGAGGACAGTGTACAGAGAGGAGTATATAGAGGACAGTGTACAGAGAGGAGTATACGGAGGACAGTGTACAGAGAGGAGTATATAGAGGACGGTGTACAGAGAGGAGTATACGGAGGACAGTGTACAGAGAGGAGTATATAGAGGACAGTGTACAGAGAGGAGTATATAGAGGACAGTGTACAGAGAGGAGTATATAGAGGACAGTGTACAGAGAGGAGTATATAGAGGACGGTGTACAGAGAGGAGTATATACAGGACAGTGTACAGAGAGGAGTATATAGAGGACAGTGTACAGAGAGGAGTATACGGAGGACAGTGTACAGAGAGGAGTATATAGAGGATGGTGTACAGAGAGGAGTATACGGAGGACAGTGTACAGAGAGGAGTATATAGAGGACGGTGTACAGAGAGGAGTATATAGAGGACAGTGTACAGAGAGGAGTATATAGAGGATGGTGTACAGAGAGGAGTATACGGAGGACAGTGTACAGAGAGGAGTATATAGAGGACGGTGTACAGAGAGGAGTATATAGAGGACAGTGTACAGAGAGGAGTATATAGAGGACAGTGTACAGAGAGGAGTATACGGAGGACAGTGTACAGAGAGGAGTATATAGAGGACAGTGTACAGAGAGGAGTATATAGAGGACAGTGTACAGAGAGGAGTATATAGAGGACAGTGTACAGAGAGGAGTATATAGAGGACAGTGTACAGAGAGGAGTATACGGAGGACAGTGTACAGAGAGGAGTATACGGAGGACAGTGTACAGAGAGGAGTATACGGAGGACAGTGTACAGAGAGGAGTATATAGAGGAGAGTGTACAGAGAGGAGTATATAGAGGACAGTGTACAGAGAGGAGTATATAGAGGACAGTGTACAGAGAGGAGTATACGGAGGACAGTGTACAGAGAGGAGTATATAGAGGACAGTGTACAGAGAGGAGTATACAGAGGACGGTGTACAGAGAGGAGTATATACAGGACAGTGTACAGAGAGGAGTATATAGAGGACAGTGTACAGAGAGGAGTATACGGAGGACAGTGTACAGAGAGGAGTATATAGAGGATGGTGTACAGAGAGGAGTATACGGAGGACAGTGTACAGAGAGGAGTATATAGAGGACAGTGTACAGAGAGGAGTATATAGAGGACAGTGTACAGAGAGGAGTATATAGAGGACAGTGTACAGAGAGGAGTATATAGAGGACAGTGTACAGAGAGGAGTATATAGAGGACAGTGTACAGAGAGGAGTATATAGAGGACAGTGTACAGAGAGGAGTATATAGAGGACAGTGTACAGAGAGGAGTATATACAGGACGGTGTACAGAGAGGAGTATACGGAGGACAGTGTACAGAGAGGAGTATATACAGGACGGTGTACAGAGAGGAGTATACGGAGGACAGTGTACAGAGAGGAGTATATAGAGGACAGTGTACAGAGAGGAGTATATAGAGGACAGTGTACAGAGAGGAGTATATAGAGGACAGTGTACAGAGAGGAGTATATAGAGGACAGTGTACAGAGAGGAGTATACGGAGGACAGTGTACAGAGAGGAGTATACAGAGGACAGTGTACAGAGAGGAGTATATAGAGGACGGTGTACAGAGAGGAGTATATAGAGGACAGTGTACAGAGAGGAGTATATAGAGGACAGTGTACAGAGAGGAGTATATAGAGGACAGTGTACAGAGAGGAGTATACGGAGGACAGTGTACAGAGAGGAGTATATAGAGGACAGTGTACAGAGAGGAGTATATAGAGGACAGTGTACAGAGAGGAGTATATAGAGGACGGTGTACAGAGAGGAGTATATACAGGACAGTGTACAGAGAGGAGTATACAGAGGACAGTGTACAGAGAGGAGTATATAGAGGACAGTGTACAGAGAGGAGTATACTAGAGGACAGTGTACAGAGAGGAGTATATAGAGGACGGTGTACAGAGAGGAGTATATAGAGGACAGTGTACAGAGAGGAGTATATAGAGGACAGTGTACAGAGAGGAGTATACGGAGGACAGTGTACAGAGAGGAGTATATAGAGGACAGTGTACAGAGAGGAGTATACGGAGGACAGTGTACAGAGAGGAGTATATAGAGGACAGTGTACAGAGAGGAGTATATAGAGGACAGTGTACAGAGAGGAGTATATAGAGGACAGTGTACAGAGAGGAGTATATAGAGGACGGTGTACAGAGAGGAGTATACAGAGGACAGTGTACAGAGAGGAGTATACAGAGGACAGTGTACAGAGAGGAGTATATAGAGGACAGTGTACAGAGAGGAGTATACAGAGGACAGTGTACAGAGAGGAGTATATAGAGGACAGTGTACAGAGAGGAGTATATAGAGGACAGTGTACAGAGAGGAGTATACGGAGGACAGTGTACAGAGAGGAGTATACGGAGGACAGTGTACAGAGAGGAGTATATAGAGGACAGTGTACAGAGAGGAGTATATAGAGGACAGTGTACAGAGAGGAGTATATAGAGGACAGTGTACAGAGAGGAGTATATAGAGGACATTGTACAGAGAGGAGTATATAGAGGACAGTGTACAGAGAGGAGTATATAGAGGACAGTGTACAGAGAGGAGTATATAGAGGACAGTGTACAGAGAGGAGTATACGGAGGACAGTGTACAGAGAGGAGTATATAGAGGACAGTGTACAGAGAGGAGTATACGGAGGACAGTGTACAGAGAGGAGTATATACAGGACAGTGTACAGAGAGGAGTATATAGAGGACAGTGTACAGAGAGGAGTATATAGAGGACAGTGTACAGAGAGGAGTATACGGAGGACAGTGTACAGAGAGGAGTATACGGAGGACAGTGTACAGAGAGGAGTATATAGAGGACAGTGTACAGAGAGGAGTATACGGAGGACAGTGTACAGAGAGGAGTATATAGAGGACAGTGTACAGAGAGGAGTATATAGAGGACAGTGTACAGAGAGGAGTATATAGAGGACAGTGTACAGAGAGGAGTATACGGAGGACAGTGTACAGAGAGGAGTATATAGAGGACGGTGTACAGAGAGGAGTATACGGAGGACAGTGTATAGAGAGGAGTATATAGAGGACATTGTACAGAGAGGAGTATATAGAGGACAGTGTACAGAGAGGAGTATATAGAGGACAGTGTACAGAGAGGAGTATATAGAGGACAGTGTACAGAGAGGAGTATATAGAGGAGAGTGTACAGAGAGGAGTATATAGAGGACATTGTACAGAGAGGAGTATATAGAGGACAGTGTACAGAGAGGAGTATATAGAGGACGGTGTACAGAGAGGAGTATACGGAGGACAGTGTACAGAGAGGAGTATATAGAGGAGCAGTGTACAGAGAGGAGTATATAGAGGACATTGTACAGAGAGGAGTATATAGAGGACAGTGTACAGAGAGGAGTATATAGAGGACAGTGTACAGAGAGGAGTATATAGAGGACAGTGTACAGAGAGGAGTATACGGAGGACAGTGTACAGAGAGGAGTATATAGAGGACAGTGTACAGAGAGGAGTATACGGAGGACAGTGTACAGAGAGGAGTATACGGAGGACAGTGTACAGAGAGGAGTATACGGAGGACAGTGTACAGAGAGGAGTATATAGAGGACAGTGTACAGAGAGGAGTATATAGAGGACAGTGTACAGAGAGGAGTATATAGAGGACAGTGTACAGAGAGGAGTATATAGAGGACAGTGTACAGAGAGGAGTATATAGAGGACAGTGTACAGAGAGGAGTATATAGAGGACAGTGTACAGAGAGGAGTATATAGAGGACAGTGTACAGAGAGGAGTATATAGAGGACAGTGTACAGAGAGGAGTATACGGAGGACAGTGTACAGAGAGGAGTATATAGAGGACAGTGTACAGAGAGGAGTATACGGAGGACAGTGTATAGAGAGGAGTATACGGAGGACAGTGTACAGAGAGGAGTATACGGAGGACAGTGTACAGAGAGGAGTATACGGAGGACAGTGTACAGAGAGGAGTATATAGAGGACAGTGTACAGAGAGGAGTATATAGAGGACAGTGTACAGAGAGGAGTATATAGAGGACAGTGTACAGAGAGGAGTATATAGAGGACAGTGTATAGAGAGGAGTATATAGAGGACAGTGTACAGAGAGGAGTATATAGAGGACAGTGTACAGAGAGGAGTATACGGAGGACAGTGTACAGAGAGGAGTATACGGAGGACAGTGTACAGAGAGGAGTATATAGAGGACAGTGTACAGAGAGGAGTATATAGAGGACAGTGTACAGAGAGGAGTATACGGAGGACAGTGTACAGAGAGGAGTATACGGAGGACAGTGTATAGAGAGGAGTATACGGAGGACAGTGTACAGAGAGGAGTATATAGAGGACAGTGTACAGAGAGGAGTATATAGAGGACAGTGTACAGAGAGGAGTATATAGAGGACAGTGTACAGAGAGGAGTATACGGAGGACAGTGTACAGAGAGGAGTATACGGAGGACAGTGTACAGAGAGGAGTATACGGAGGACAGTGTACAGAGAGGAGTATACGGAGGACAGTGTACAGAGAGGAGTATATACAGGACAGTGTATAGAGAGGAGTATACGGAGGACAGTGTACAGAGAGGAGTATACGGAGGACAGTGTACAGAGAGGAGTATATAGAGGACAGTGTACAGAGAGGAGTATACGGAGGACAGTGTATAGAGAGGAGTATACGGAGGACAGTGTACAGAGAGGAGTATACGGAGGACAGTGTACAGAGAGGAGTATATAGAGGACAGTGTACAGAGAGGAGTATATAGAGGACAGTGTACAGAGAGGAGTATATAGAGGACAGTGTACAGAGAGGAGTATATACAGGACAGTGTACAGAGAGGAGTATACGGAGGACAGTGTACAGAGAGGAGTATACGGAGGACAGTGTACAGAGAGGAGTATACGGAGGACAGTGTACAGAGAGGAGTATATACAGGACAGTGTACAGAGAGGAGTATACGGAGGACAGTGTACAGAGAGGAGTATATAGAGGACAGTGTACAGAGAGGAGTATATAGAGGACAGTGTACAGAGAGGAGTATATAGAGGACAGTGTACAGAGAGGAGTATATACAGGACAGTGTACAGAGAGGAGTATACGGAGGACAGTGTACAGAGAGGAGTATACGGAGGACAGTGTACAGAGAGGAGTATACGGAGGACAGTGTACAGAGAGGAGTATATACAGGATGGGGTATATTTCTCAGCATCCATTGAGGGACACAAGAAGGATTTGTTGGTTATACTGCCACCTGCAGAGAAGTCCAGGGCCAGCACAGGATAACCCCTCATACTCCCTGCTTGTGTCGGCTTTGTATCCAGGCATGACCATTCAGCACAGAGGAGGGGGGAGGGGACCTGGGCACAGAGGAGGGGGGAGGGGACCTGGGCACAGAGGAGGGGGGAGGGGACCCCTCAATGGACTTGAAGAAAAGGATCGCATGAGGAGCAACACAGCCAACAAATCTCTAACGACCCATGAAAACATGGTGGGACTGTTGGTAGTTCTCAGGACTTTCCAGCCTATGCCGGGATCGGAAGAGACGGGAATGTTTGCCTCGTAGAAGGGAGGATTGGATGCTGAAGAGCCCAAAGAAACCCTCACAGCCCCTCTAGAGTGTGCCAAAACAATAGTCTATCTGAGGCACTCAAAGAAGGTGGGACAATAAGCTGGTTAACTTTTACAGGGACCATCCAGAGAAACAGTCCCTGAATGAAGTGATTACTGAGAGACCGACTCTCCTCCCAGCCCCCAAACCAGGGGGGAAAATCACCTTCCCATGAACTGGTCCTGTAGAGGTGAACGGCCACAACTATCTCCGGGATGAAGGAAGTTCTGGCCTTCAACTCCTTGTCCTCGTCCAAAACCAGAAAGGGTTCTTTGCAGGATAAGGCTGACATTTCAGACACTCGCCTGGCAGAGGAGAGATCACCTTGTGGGCGAGAATGGAAAGGGAAATATCCAGATTCAGATCTTAGCGAGTGGAAGATCAGCCTTGAGGAAGCTCCTCATCCCACCGAGTGGAAGATCAGCCTTGAGGAAGCTCCTGATCCCACCGAGTGGAAGATCAGCCTTGAGGAAGCTCCTGATCCCACCGAGTGGAAGGTCAGCCTTGAGGAAGCTCCTGATCCCACCGAGTGGAAGGTCAGTCTGGAGGAAGGTCCTGATCCCACCGAGTGGAAGGTCAGTCTGGAGGAAGGTCCTGATCCCACCGAGTGGAAGGTCAGCCTGGAGGAAGCTCCTGATCCCACCGAGTGGAAGGTCAGTCTGGAGGAAGGTCCTGAGCTCACCGAGTGGAAGGTAAGTCTGAAGGAAGCTCCTGATCCCACCGAGTGGAAGGTCAGCCTGGAGGAAGCTCCTGATCCCACCGAGTGGAAGATCAGCCTTGAGGAAGCTCCTGATCCCACCGAGTGGAAGGTCAGCCTGGAGGAAGGTCCTGATCCCACCGAGTGGAAGATCAGCCTTGAGGAAGCTCCTGATCCCACCGAGTGGAAGGTCAGCCTGGAGGGAGCTCCTGATCCCACCGAGTGGAAGGTCAGCCTGGAGGAAGCTCCTGATCCCACCGAGTGGAAGGTCAGCCTGGAGGAAGGTCCTGAGCTCACCGAGTGGAAGGTCAGTCTGGAGGAAGGTCCTGATCTCAGGGAGTGGAAGGTCAGTCTGGAGGAAGGTCCTGATCCCACCGAGTGGAAGATCAGCCTTGAGGAAGCTCCTGATCCCACCGAGTGGAAGGTCAGCCTGGAGGAAGCTCCTGATCCCACCAAGTGGAAGGTCAGTCTGGAGGAAGGTCCTGATCTCAGGGAGTGGAAGGTCAGCCTGGAGGAAGGTCCTGATCTCAGGGAGTGGAAGGTCAGTCTGGAGGAAGGTCCTGATCTCAGGGAGTGGAAGGTCAGCCTGGAGGAAGGTCCTGATCTCAGGGAGTGGAAGGTCAGTCTGGAGGAAGGTCCTGATCTCAGGGAGTGGAAGGTCAGTCTGGAGGAAGGTCCTGATCTCACCGAGTGGAAGGTCAGTCTGGAGGAAGGTCCTGAGCTCACCGAGTGGAAGGTCAGTCTGGAGGAAGGTCCTGATCTCAGGGAGTGGAAGGTCAGTCTGGAGAAGGGCCCTGATCTCACATACTGAAATGTCAGTGCAAGGCCGCCCTCTCAGACACTCGCCTGGCAGAGGTGATATCACCTTGTGGGTGAGAAAGGAAAGGGAAATATCAAGATCCCACAGAGAGGAAGGTCAGTCTGGAGGAAGGCCTTGATCTCAGAGTGGAAGGTCAGTCACAAGCAAGATCCTGATTTCACAAAGTGGAAGGTTAGTCAGGAGGAAGGTCCAGATTTCACAGAGTGGAAGGTCAATTTGGAGGAAGGCCTTGATCTCACAGAGTGGAAGGTCAGTGCAAGGCCGCCATTTCAGACATTCGCCTGGCAGAGGTGAGATCACACTGTGGGTGAGAAAGGAAAGGGGAATATCCAGATCCCACAGAGTGGAAGGTCAGTCTGGAGGAAGGTCCTGATCTCAACGAGTGGAAGGTAAGTCTGGAGGCAGGTCCTGATCCCACCGAGTGGAAGGTCAGTCTGGAGGAAGGTCCTGATCTCAGGGAGTGGAAGGTCAGTCTGGAGGAAGGTCCTGATCTCACCGAGTGGAAGGTCAGTCTGGAGGAAGGTCCTGATCCCACAGAGTGGAAGATCAGTCTGGAGGAAGGTCCTGATCTCACAGAGTGGAAGGTCAGTCTGGAGGAAGGTCCTGATCTCACCGAGTGGAAGGTCAGTCTGGAGGAAGGTCCTGATCTCACAGAGTGGAAGGTCAGTCTGGAGGAAGGTCCTGATCTCACCGAGTGGAAGGTCAGTCTGGAGGAAGGTCCTGATCTCACAGAGTGGAAGATCAGTCTGGAGGAAGGTCCTGATCTCACCGAGTGGAAGGTAAGTCTGAAGGAAGGTCCTGATCTCACAGAGTGGAAGGTCAGTCTGGAGGAAGGTCCTGATCTCACCGAGTGGAAGGTCAGTCTGGAGGAAGGTCCTGATCTCACAGAGTGGAAGGTCAGTCTGGAGGAAGGTCCTGATCTCACCGAGTGGAAGGTCAGTCTGGAGGAAGGTCCTGATCTCACAGAGTGGAAGATCAGTCTGGAGGAAGGTCCTGATCTCACCGAGTGGAAGGTAAGTCTGAAGGAAGGTCCTGATCTCACCGAGTGGAAGGTAAGTCTGAAGGAAGGTCCTGATCTCACCGAGTGGAAGATCAGTCTGGAGGAAGGTCCTGATCTCAACGAGTGGAAGGTCAGTCTGGAGGAAGGTCTCGATCTCACCGAGTGGAAGATCAGTCTGGAGGAAGGTCCTGATCTCACAGAGTGGAAGATCAGTCTGGAAGAAGGTCCTGATCTCACAGAGTGGAAGATCAGTCTGGAGGAAGGTCCTGATCTCACAGAGTGGAAGGTCAGTCTGGAGGAAGGTCCTGATCTCACCGAGTGGAAGGTCAGTCTGGAGGAAGGTCCTGATCTCACAGAGTGGAAGGTCAGTCTGGAGGAAGGTCCTGATCTCACCGAGTGGAAGGTCAGTCTGGAGGAAGGTCCTGATCTCACAGAGTGGAAGATCAGTCTGGAGGAAGGTCCTGATCTCACCGAGTGGAAGGTAAGTCTGAAGGAAGGTCCTGATCTCACAGAGTGGAAGGTCAGTCTGGAGGAAGGTCCTGATCTCACCGAGTGGAAGGTCAGTCTGGAGGAAGGTCCTGATCTCACAGAGTGGAAGGTCAGTCTGGAGGAAGGTCCTGATCTCACCGAGTGGAAGGTCAGTCTGGAGGAAGGTCCTGATCTCACAGAGTGGAAGATCAGTCTGGAGGAAGGTCCTGATCTCACCGAGTGGAAGGTAAGTCTGAAGGAAGGTCCTGATCTCACCGAGTGGAAGGTAAGTCTGAAGGAAGGTCCTGATCTCACCGAGTGGAAGATCAGTCTGGAGGAAGGTCCTGATCTCAACGAGTGGAAGGTCAGTCTGGAGGAAGGTCTCGATCTCACCGAGTGGAAGATCAGTCTGGAGGAAGGTCCTGATCTCACAGAGTGGAAGATCAGTCTGGAAGAAGGTCCTGATCTCACAGAGTGGAAGATCAGTCTGGAGGAAGGTCCTGATCTCACAGAGTGGAAGATCAGTCTGGAGGAAGGTCTCCAGATAAGATAACGAGATCTGAGACTTGATGTTGCTGAAGGCCAAATGCTGGACCAGACCCATCTGCAGAAAGGCAAAGAATCCTTCCAGGGAGAATCTCCTAGGTGGAAACCTCATGTCTCGCACCAGGCAGAGTATGTGTAATACTGTTTTATTAAAATCTTCATTAAAAAATACAATTTCACATTCACAATGCTAGGTGCCTAACCTTGGGCCCCAGAATCATCTGCCAAAGCTTGGTATGTAATCGCCTCCTGCTAACCTCCCAGATGTGACGAAACGCTCAGGGGAAGGCGACTTCCGGTTCACGTGCAACAGCGATTACATACCAAGAACATTCTCTCCTGTTTGATTCCTCTCTGGGATGGGCATGAGGTGTCCTGCGTAGATTGACCTGGGAAACTGCCACACACTGTCGGCTGCCCACTGCGCATGCACGGGTCATGCAGCGGTTTGTAAATGGTCCTCTGTAGTGAAGTGTCCCTGAAGACTGCAGGGAGGGAGGAGGAAGGAGAATGTCTGCTTGGATCACCTATTCAAAACCAAGTACCTGGTTCCCCCCCTGCAGAATTACATGCCAAGTTATGAAGTTATGCAGAGGAGGGGGAGGAGGTCTTAAAGTGGCACTTCCCCTTTTGGGTGGAGCTCCGCTGTAAGGAATTTTCTGGCACTTTGGAATTTTTATTGCACTTTATATGACATTGTACAGCCCGGTGAAGGATTCTGTGATTTATGGAGTAGAGGGGTGAAGATTGGGGCGGTGCAGCTCTCATTTCCCAGTAATCAGATCTCTTCTAATAGCCTTCCACCCGTCAGTCACATGGGGTGCAGACACACCCCTCCATAGCCAGGCTGGTGATTGGCTGCTATCTAGAGACCGGCACAAGCAGAGATGTCAGGAGCATGAAGGAAAAACATAGAAAAGAAAGGAACTGGAAAACAGACGTCCGTCCCCCGAGGACACTAAACACTGAGGCATGCTGGGAGTAGGAGGGGTTATCCTGTGCTACATCCTGTAGATGGCGATATAACCTGACAGTAGATGATTTCTGGGTCCCTCAATGAACAAAGAGATATGTAGAGAGATGGAGTCACTGACCTTCTGGAGACTCTTCCTGGACATACGTTCCTGTCAGGTATCGGTGAACCAATGCAGATTTCCCGCTGGAGAGGTTACCCACAATTCCCTGCAACACAAAACACACAACTTCCTAAAGAAACAGCACTTCAAGCAGAACAGCGATTGTCACTGTGGTGAGGGAATGTTTGGCAACAATGTATCACTCTGGGGTGATCAGGGATATATCTTGTTTGTAAGAGTGATGGTCACTAACAGCGATCGTCTGAACTGTCATTAAAGACTATTCATGGCACGATTGGCCTACAGCTATCACATGGTGCAGGGTGCTGTGATTTGCCCATGGCTATCACGTGGTGCAGGGTGCTGTGATTGGCTCACAGCCATCACGTGGTGCAGGGTGCTGTGATTGGCTCACAGCCATCACGTGGTGCAGGGTGCTGTGATTGGCTCACAGCCATCACGTGGTGCAGGGTGCTGTGATTGGCTCACAGCCATCACGTGGTGCAGGGTGCTGTGATTGGCTCACAGCCATCACGTGGTGCAGGGTGCTGTGATTGGCTCACAGCCATCACGTGGTGCAGGGTGCTGTGATTGGCTCACAGCCATCACGTGGTGCAGGGTGCTGTGATTGGCTCACAGCCATCACGTGGTGCAGGGTGCTGTGATTGGCTCACAGCCATCACGTGGTGCAGGGTGCTGTGATTGGCTCACAGCCATCACGTGGTGCAGGGTGCTGTGATTGGCTCACAGCCATCACGTGGTGCAGGGTGCTGTGATTGGCTCACAGCCATCACGTGGTGCAGGGTGCTGTGATTGGCTCACAGCCATCACGTGGTGCAGGGTGCTGTGATTGGCTCACAGCCATCACGTGGTGCAGGGTGCTGTGATTGGCTCACAGCCATCACGTGGTGCAGGGTGCTGTGATTGGCTCACAGCCATCACGTGGTGCAGGGTGCTGTGATTGGCTCACAGCCATCACGTGGTGCAGGGTGCTGTGATTGGCTCACAGCCATCACGTGGTGCAGGGTGCTGTGATTGGCTCACAGCCATCACGTGGTGCAGGGTGCTGTGATTGGCTCACAGCCATCACGAGGTGCAGGTTGCTGTGATTGGCTCACAGCCATCACGTGGTGCAGGGTGCTGTGATTGGCTCACAGCCATCACGTGGTGCAGGGTGCTGTGATTGGCTCACAGCCATCACGTGGTGCAGGGTGCTGTGATTGGCTCACAGCCATCACGTGGTGCAGGGTGCTGTGATTGGCTCACAGCCATCACGTGGTGCAGGGTGCTGTGATTGGCTCACAGCCATCACGCGGTGCAGGGTGCTGTGATTGGCTCACAGCCATCACATGATTCAGGGTGCTGTGATTGGCTCACAGCTATCACATGGTGCAGGGTGCTGTGATTGGCCCATGGGTATCACATGGTACAGGGTACTGTGTTTGGTTCACGGCTACCACATGGTGCAGGGTGCTGCGATTGGCTCACAGCTATCACGCTGTGCAGGGTACCATGACTGGCCCACAGGTATCTCATGGTGCAGTGACTGGTTCACAGCTATCACATGGTACAGGGTGCCATTACTGGCCCACAGGTATCTCATGGTGCAGTGATTGGTTCACAGCTATCACATGGTACAGGGTTCTGACTGGCCCCAGGTAATCACTGGTGACCAATCACAGATCACACGCAGTAATAATCAATGATGTTCTGAATAGATTCTGTTTACTATGGGCCATGTGATTGTACCACAGACCTCCGTGTGCCCCAGGGGGCGTGCACATGAGAACCACAACATACGGGTACATTGCGGTGCCTGGGGAGCAGTAAATGTACCGTTGGCAGTCAGTAATCGGTTAAAAAAAATGCTTTCAGATTCCATCACTTCCTGTAGGTCATATCCCATGATGCACTGCCTTACTGCATCACAGAAAAGGGGCGTGCTTGCCAGGCTGGACCACACCCCCCTCATTACTATACCACCTTGCACCCACTTCCTATAAAATCTGATTGTACAATCTCTCGTCAGCCATGTAGTGCGAGGGCCTCTCTGATTGGACAGGTGGCTCCTCCTATTCCATAGTTCTGGAGATTGTACAATCAGATTGCATAGTGTATAGCCATCTTCCTACATAGGAGGGAGTGGGCGGAGACGCATAGTAGGGACTCACGTTCCCGCATGCAGTTTTGGGGCATTTGTTTTCATAGGGCAACCCAAACATGTGACATACACCCCAAAAAGGCTCCAAAAGAGCGGAGTGCGGTGCGGTTTTTCACCACATAAAATTTCCGTGTTTTTGGGCCGATATTAATTAACCCTTCGCTGACCCCCCCCCCCCCCCCCCCCGGCCTTTTCTGGAACTTTTTGTTGACAAGTTTAAATCAGTATTTTGTTAGCAGAGACCCTAGAGAATAAAATGGCGGGTTTTGCAATATTTTATGTCACATCGTATTTGCGCAGCGGTCTTTCAAATGCATTTTTTTGGGAAAAAAGCTGAGTTAGACCTACCGGTAACTCCTTTTCTGAGAGTCTTCCAGGACAGCCCATGAGACCTGGGGCTCCTCCTACCAAGACAGGAAACACGTTAACCCCCACCAGATAAAAGGGCGGTCCTAAAGGCCCCACGTCAGTATTTCTCAAGAACCGTAGGACGTCCCTGTAAAACATACATAATACACATAACTTCAAGACAAAACCGGGTGGGAATCCGGCTGACCTGGAAGACTCTCAGAAGAGGAGTTACCGGTAAGTCTAACTCGGATTTTCTCTAAGCGTTTTCCAGGACAGCCCATGAGACGATGAGCCAGAACTTACCAGTCTAGGGAGGGACAACTGCCTGAAGGACCTTACGACCAAACGCCTGCTACTGAGCAGATCGGAGATCCAGGCGATAATGTTTAATGAAGGTCAAAAAACTGGACCATGAGGCAGCCTTGCACATTTGTTCCGGTGAGGCTCCAGCCCAAGACTCAGACAAGGCTCTAGTTGAGTGCGCAGTGATAAAAGGCGGAGGAACTTCCCTAATTTTGTAAGTTTCAGAAAAAGCTTGCTTTATCCATCTAGCCAAGGTGGCTTTAGATGCACTCTTTTCCTTGTGTGCTCCTGAAAAGAGGACAAACAAGGCGTCTGTTTTTCTAAAGGTCTTAGTGACCTCAAGGTAGACGAGAAAAATTCTTCTTACGTCTAAAAAAATACATTTTCTTTCTTGGTCGCCCTGTGGCAAACTACAAGAGGTTGGCAGTACAATGTCCTGAGATCTGTGGAATGTACTGGCCAATGTCCTGGGATCTGTGGAATGTACTGGCCAATGTCCTGAGATCTGTGGAATGTAGTGGCCAATGTCCTGGGATCTGTGGAATGTACTGGCCAATGTCCTGAGATCTGTGGAATGTACTGGCCAATGTCCTGAGATCTGTGGAATGTACTGGCCAATGTCCTGAGATCTGTGGAATGTACTGGCCAATGTACTGAGATCTGTGGAATGTACTGGCCAATGTACTGAGATCTGTGGAATGTACTGGCCAATGTCCTGAGATCTGTGGAATGTACTGGCCAATGTCCTGGGATCTGTGGAACGTACTGGCCAATGTCCTGAGATCTGTGGAATGTACTGGCCAATGTCCTGGGATCTGTGGAATGTACTGGCCAATGTACTGGCCAATGTCCTGAGATCTGTGGAATGTACTGGCCAATGTCCTGGGATCTGTGGAATGTACTGGCCAATGTCCTGGGATCTGTGGAATGTACTGGCCAATGTACTGGCCAATGTCCTGAGATCTGTGGAATGTACTGGCCAATGTCCTGGGATCTGTGGAATGTACTGGCCAATGTCCTGAGATCTGTGGAATGTACTGGCCAATGTCCTGGGATCTGTGGAATGTACTGGCCAATGTCCTGAGATCTGTGGAATGTACTGGCCAATGTCCTGGGATCTGTGGAATGTACTGGCCAATGTCCTGGGATCTGTGGAATGTACTGGCCAATGTCCTGGGATCTGTGGAATGTACTGGCCAATGTCCTGGGATCTGTGGAATGTACTGGCCAATGTCCTGGGATCTGTGGAATGTACTGGCCAATGTCCTGGGATCTGTGGAATGTACTGGCCAATGTACTGGCCAATGTCCTGAGATCTGTGGAATGTACTGGCCAATGTCCTGGGATCTGTGGAATGTACTGGCCAATGTCCTGAGATCTGTGGAATGTACTGGCCAATGTCCTGGGATCTGTGGAATGTACTGGCCAATGTCCTGGGATCTGTGGAATGTACTGGCCAATGTCCTGGGATCTGTGGAATGTACTGGCCAATGTCCTGAGATCTGTGGAATGTACTGGCCAATGTCCTGGGATCTGTGGAATGTACTGGCCAATGTCCTGAGATCTGTGGAATGTACTGGCCAATGTCCTGGGATCTGTGGAATGTACTGGCCAATGTCCTGAGATCTGTGGAATGTAGTGGCCAATGTCCTGGGATCTGTGGAATGTACTGGCCAATGTCCTGGGATCTGTGGAATGTACTGGCCAATGTCCTGAGATCTGTGGAATGTACTGGCCAATGTCCTGGGATCTGTGGAATGTACTGGCCAATGTCCTGAGATCTGTGGAATGTACTGGCCAATGTCCTGGGATCTGTGGAATGTACTGGCCAATGTCCTGAGATCTGTGGAATGTAGTGGCCAATGTCCTGAGATCTGTGGAATGTACTGGCCAATGTCCTGGGATCTGTGGAATGTACTGGCCAATGTCCTGGGATCTGTGGAATGTACTGGCCAATGTCCTGAGATCTGTGGAATGTACTGGTCAATGTCCTGAGATCTGTGGAATGTACTGGCCAATGTCCTGAGATCTGTGGAATGTACTGGCCAATGTCCTGGGATCTGTGGAAATGTACTGGCCAATGTCCTGGGATCTGTGGAATGTACTGGCCAATGTCCTGAGATCTGTGGAATGTACTGGTCAATGTCCTGAGATCTGTGGAATGTACTGGCCAATGTCCTGAGATCTGTGGAATGTACTGGCCAATGTCCTGGGATCTGTGGAATGTACTGGCCAATGTACTGGCCAATGTCCCTGAGATCTGTGGAATGTACTGGCCAATGTCCTGGGATCTGTGGAATGTACTGGCCAATGTCCTGGGATCTGTGGAATGTACTGGCCAATGTCCTGAGATCTGTGGAATGTAGTGGCCAATGTCCTGAGATCTGTGGAATGTACTGGCCAATGTCCTGGGATCTGTGGAATGTACTGGCCAATGTCCTGGGATCTGTGGAATGTACTGGCCAATGTCCTGGGATCTGTGGAATGTACTGGCCAATGTCCTGGGATCTGTGGAATGTACTGGCCAATGTCCTGGGATCTGTGGAATGTACTGGCCAATGTCCTGAGATCTGTGGAATGTACTGGCCAATGTCCTGAGATCTGTGGAATGTACTGGCCAATGTCCTGAGATCTGTGGAATGTACTGGCCAATGTCCTGAGATCTGTGGAATGTACTGGCCAATGTCCTGAGATCTGTGGAATGTAGTGGCCAATGTCCTGAGATCTGTGGAATGTACTGGCCAATGTCCTGGGATCTGTGGAATGTACTGGCCAATGTCCTGGGATCTGTGGAATGTACTGGCCAATGTCCTGGGATCTGTGGAATGTACTGGCCAATGTCCTGAGATCTGTGGAATGTACTGGCCAATGTCCTGGGATCTGTGGAATGTACTGGCCAATGTCCTGAGATCTGTGGAATGTACTGGCCAATGTCCTGAGATCTGTGGAATGTAGTGGCCAATGTCCTGAGATCTGTGGAATGTACTGGCCAATGTCCTGGGATCTGTGGAATGTAGTGGCCAATGTCCTGGGATCTGTGGAATGTACTGGCCAATGTCCTGGGATCTGTGAAATGTACTGGCCAATGTCCTGGGATCTGTGAAATGTACTGGCCAATGTCCTGAGATCTGTGGAATGTACTGGCCAATGTCCTGGGATCTGTGGAATGTACTGGCCAATGTCCTGAGATCTGTGGAATGTACTGGCCAATGTCCTGGGATCTGTGGAATGTACTGGCCAATGTCCTGAGATCTGTGGAATGTACTGGCCAATGTCCTGGGATCTGTGGAATGTACTGGTCAATGTCCTGAGATCTGTGGAATGTAGTGGCCAATGTCCTGAGATCTGTGGAATGTACTGGCCAATGTCCTGGGATCTGTGGAATGTACTGGCCAATGTCCTGGGATCTGTGGAATGTACTGGCCAATGTCCTGGGATCTGTGGAATGTACTGGCCAATGTCCTGGGATCTGTGGAATGTACTGGCCAATGTCCTGAGATCTGTGGAATGTACTGGCCAATGTCCTGAGATCTGTGGAATGTACTGGCCAATGTCCTGGGATCTGTGGAATGTACTGGCCAATGTCCTGGGATCTGTGGAATGTACTGGCCAATGTCCTGGGATCTGTGGAATGTACTGGCCAATGTACTGGCCAATGTCCTGAGATCTGTGGAATGTACTGGCCAATGTCCTGGGATCTGTGGAATGTACTGGCCAATGTCCTGGGATCTGTGGAATGTACTGGCCAATGTCCTGAGATCTGTGGAATGTACTGGCCAATGTCCTGAGATCTGTGGAATGTACTGGCCAATGTCCTGAGATCTGTGGAATGTACTGGCCAATGTCCTGAGATCTGTGGAATGTACTGGCCAATGTCCTGAGATCTGTGGAATGTACTGGCCAATGTCCTGGGGTCTGTGGAATGTACTGGCCAATGTACTGGCCAATGTCCTGGGATCTGTGGAATGTACTGGCCAATGTCCTGGGATCTGTGGAATGTACTGGCCAATGTCCTGAGATCTGTGGAATGTACTGGCCAATGTCCTGAGATCTGTGGAATGTACTGGCCAATGTCCTGGGATCTGTGGAATGTACTGGCCAATGTCCTGGGATCTGTGGAATGTACTGGCCAATGTCCTGGGATCTGTGGAATGTACTGGCCAATGTCCTGGGATCTGTGGAATGTACTGGCCAATGTCCTGGGATCTGTGGAATGTACTGGCCAATGTCCTGAGATCTGTGGAATGTACTGGCCAATGTCCTGGGATCTGTGGAATGTACTGGCCAATGTCCTGAGATCTGTGGAATGTACTGGCCAATGTACTGGCCAATGTCCTGAGATCTGTGGAATGTACTGGCCAATGTCCTGAGATCTGTGGAATGTACTGGCCAATGTCCTGAGATCTGTGGAATGTACTGGCCAATGTCCTGGGATCTGTGGAATGTACTGGCCAATGTACTGGCCAATGTCCTGAGATCTGTGGAATGTACTGGCCAATGTCCTGGGATCTGTGGAATGTACTGGCCAATGTCCTGAGATCTGTGGAATGTACTGGCCAATGTCCTGGGATCTGTGGAATGTACTGGCCAATGTCCTGGGATCTGTGGAATGTACTGGCCAATGTCCTGGGATCTGTGGAATGTAGTGGCCAATGTCCTGGGATCTGTGGAATGTAGTGGCCAATGTCCTGAGATCTGTGGAATGTAGTGGCCAATGTCCTGGGATCTGTGGAATGTACTGGCCAATGTCCTGAGATCTGTGGAATGTACTGGCCAATGTCCTGGGATCTGTGGAATGTACTGGCCAATGTCCTGGGATCTGTGGAATGTACTGGCCAATGTCCTGAGATCTGTGGAATGTACTGGCCAATGTCCTGAGATCTGTGGAATGTACTGGCCAATGTACTGGCCAATGTCCTGAGATCTGTGGAATGTACTGGCCAATGTCCTGGGATCTGTGGAATGTACTGGCCAATGTCCTGGGATCTGTGGAATGTACTGGCCAATGTCCTGGGATCTGTGGAATGTACTGGCCAATGTCCTGGGATCTGTGGAATGTACTGGCCAATGTCCTGGGATCTGTGGAATGTACTGGCCAATGTCCTGGGATCTGTGGAATGTACTGGCCAATGTCCTGGGATCTGTGGAATGTACTGGCCAATGTACTGGCCAATGTCCTGAGATCTGTGGAATGTACTGGCCAATGTCCTGGGATCTGTGGAATGTACTGGCCAATGTCCTGAGATCTGTGGAATGTACTGGCCAATGTCCTGAGATCTGTGGAATGTACTGGCCAATGTCCTGAGATCTGTGGAATGTACTGGCCAATGTCCTGAGATCTGTGGAATGTACTGGCCACTTTAGGCAGAAATCCTGGATCTGTTTTCAAAGCAATCTGATCCTCAAAAATTGTGAGGAAAGGCTCCCTCACTGAAAGGGCCTGTAACTCACTTACCCTACGAGCCGAGGTAATTGCCACAAGGAAAATGGTTTATAGGGTAAGTAACTAAACTGAAATATCCCCTAGGGGCTCAAAATGGAATTCTAGAAGAGTTTGAAGCACCAGGGACAGGTCCCAGGTTGGACAACTTCTAACCACTACTGGCCTGGACCTAGAAATTGATTTCAAGAATCTAGCTATAGTGGGACTTTCTGAGATCAGCTGCCGCCTGTACTTTTAAAGTACTAATTGAAAGACCTTTGTCGACACCCTCTTGAAAAAAATCCAAAATTGAAGGAACATCATGAGTTAATCTTTGATTTTCAGATAACCATGGAGTTACATTTCTTCCAGACCTTGGAATAAATGGCTCTAGTGACCGGTTTTCTGCAATTTACCAGGGTCTTGACTATTTTATCAGAGAACACCTGGGCGCTTAGTATCTTTTCTTCAGATACCAGGCCGTCAAGTTTAAAGGAAACCACCTGTGGGTGTGACACTGGACCCTTTGATAAGAAGTCTTGTCTCTTCAGAAGGACTCAGTGGAGGCTCTGAGACCAGAGTCTGCAACAGGGAAAACCATGGCCTCTTGGGCCAGAAAGTGGTTATTAGGATAAGATCGTTTTTTTTCTAGAAGAAACTTCCGGAGGACTTCCGGAATTATCCTGATTGGTGGGAAGGCGGAACAGAGGCCAAATGGCCATGGATTTGCCAGGGCATCGATCCCCAATGATTAATCTGCTGAGTTCAGAGAAGAGAACTTGTCTGTCTGGCAATTGTTCCGAAGAAGACCTGTTCGCTGATCAGGACATCCCCATCTGTCGGTGAGACCCGCAAAGATTTCAGGATGAAGAGACCAATTGTCTTGACAAACCCGGTAGCGGCTGAGATAATCTGCCAGACAGTTTTGTGTCCCCTTCAGGTGCACTGCTGTAATTGAGGCTAGATTCCCTTCTGCCCATGATAAAATCTCCTGGGCAATAAATTGAAGTATCCGACTCCTCATACCACCCTGTTTGTTGAGGTACGCAACAGTAGCGATAGAACCTGGAGATTGTGACCCCTGATTTCCGCCTGAAATGCCTGCAAGGCTCTCTGACCCGCTAGAAGCTCTTGCTTCCTTTGAGGACCCTTCTCCCTGTGCCATTGTGTTGCTGAGGTGGGCTCCCCATCCCCAGGAACTCGCATCCATTGTGATTCTCTGGGATAAATGAAAGGATCATGTTAGGTGAAGGTGTGTCCTCCACCACCACAAGCTTCTTTTTACTCTGGAGGGTAACAAGACCCTTGATTCCAGGGAACTTGTGTCTCCATCCCAGTTCCTTAGTAGAAACAGCTGTAATGGGCGTTGATGAAATGTTGCCCATGGCACTGCGGGAAAGCAAGAGGTCATCAGACCCACTGCTCTTGAAACTTCTCTCAGTGAGACCGACTGATTGGACTGTAAGGCTGACATTGCATCATTCTAAAGACCTTTTCCTGCGGAAGAAACACTTTTTGGTCTACTGAGCAAAATTCGTATCCCAGATATGTCACCTTCTGGGCCGAAATTAAGGAAGATTTCTCTTTATTTATTAACCAGCCTAGAGATTGAAGGAAGTCCTGTAAGTCTGGAGATCCGCTAATAACTTTTGGTATGACTCTGCCACCACTAGGAGGTCGTCCAGGTAAGGGATAATAGTTATCGCCTTTAACCTTAGCGGAGCCAGCGCCTCCCCCAACACCTTTGTAAAAATGCGTGGTGCTGAGGACAGACAGAAGGGGAGGGCTTGAAATTGAAAGTGCCGAACCTAAGATGTGCCCATCTTGACTGCTAGTTTCAAGAATCTCTGGAAGGCTGGATGGATAGGGATGTGCAGATAGGCATCCCTCAAATCCAAAGTGGCCATGAAGCAGTTTGGGTAAAGCAGGTTTTTGATTGAGAACGTCGTCTCCATACTAAAGTGCTTGTACCTGACCGAAAGGTTTAGAGACCGGAGGTTCAGGACAAGCCGCTATTTTCCAGACAGCTTTTTGATGACAAATATATGGGTATAAAATCCCTTGCCCTGATGCGACCGGGGAACCGGGATCAGGACCTTTTGATCCATCAAGTCTCTAATTTGGAGACCCAGGGCCCTTGCTCTTACCTGATCTTGGGGAGGGAAGGTGACCAATAATCGCTCTGGTGGTTGGCAAGAAAATTCCAGCCTGTACCCTTTGGTCACTAGGTCCAGGATGAATGAGCTTGAGGTGACTGCTGCCCCTTGTGGGAGAAAAGCCCTCAATCTTCCTCCCACTGGGAGACACCAGTCACTGTGGCTTGGCGGGTTGTTGGAGGGTTAAACAAGAAGTCCCCTCTATCTCTGCCCTTGTGCCCTGTCCAATGCTTTTTGGGCCTATTGTCTCTTTCTCTAGGACCTTGCTGCCTACTTTGGCTACGAAAAAAAACTTTCTGGCTGTCGACTTTTTCTTGTTCTCTGGAAAGGCCTTTTTTCTATCGGCCGTGCGTTCCAGCGCCTCCTGCAGACCTGAGCCAAAAAGATGATTTCAGAATCTGTTCTCTAGGAGGTATCTGCCAACAAATGTGTTTGTATTTGTGTCAATCATACGTCTAAATTTTTGGCTACACAAGTGGAGGCCAGAGCTAGTTTAAGACTCCAAATGGCTGAGTCCGAGGCTCTGTGAAGAAAGATATCTCCTCTTTTATCCATTGGATCCCTAAGCGCGCCCATATCATCAAACGCTAGGTCCGAGGTGCCCATATCGTCAAACGCTAGGTCCGAGGTGCCCATATCGTCAAACGCTAGGTCCGAGGTGCCCATATCGTCAAACGCTAGGTCCGAGGTGCCCATATCGTCAAACGCTAGGTCCGAGGTGCCCATAATCGTCAAACGCTAGGTCCGAGGTGCCCATATCGTCAAACGCTAGGTCCGAGGTGCCCATATCGTCAAACGCTAGGTCCGAGGTGCCCATATCGTCAAACGCTAGGTCCGAGGTGCCCATATCGTCAAACGCTAGGTCCGAGGTGCCCATATCGTCAAACGCTAGGTCCGAGGTGCCCATATCGTCAAACGCTAGGTCCGAGGTGCCCATATCGTCAAACGCTAGGTCCGAGATGCGTCTAACTTAGGATTTTTGTTCCATGGCTTCGCTGCGTCCTCTTCAAATGGAAACCTTCTTTTTAGGATACCGGAAAAGAAAGGTTTTCCCTCTGGATTTTCCCACTCCAGCTTGATAGTATCAAGAAGGGAACGAGGCACGGGAAAAACTCTAGCCTTTTTCTTACGCAAACCTTTGTACATTGTACAAGGTCATGTTTAGACAATTGTACCTTCTCCTCTTCTATAGATAGCCTTTAATACGTCATCTACATCTTCCAATGATAACCTCGAGCCCCTTGTGGATTCTTTATCCCTGGGCCCTGTATCTGACCCCGACTCTTCCAGAGAAGAATGGGCAGATCCGGCTTCAGCCTCAGTCTTCACTCTCCTGTGGAGCGCTAGGACCAGGTGAAGTCCTAACTGGAGATGGACCCTCTGAGGGGACTTGAATCTTGTCAATTAGAGTTTTAAACGAGCTAAACGTAGACATAAGCTCATCTCTAACAGAAGTCATCATTTTCTGACAGGAGACAACCGGGTCATCCTAAACTAGGCTGTCTATAGAGGTGCAGCAAACTGCTTCGCTCCATGAGGAGCTCAATTTGTTTCCGCAAAATACCATCCCAATCGCCTCAGGAGCCACGCTCATGAGACTTAGGGGAACCAGTTAACCCCGTCTGGAGGAAACACTAATACTGACATGGGGCCTGGAGGACCGCCCTTTTATCTGGTGGGGGTTAACGTGTTTCCTGTCCTGGTAGGAGGAGCCCTAGGTCTCATGGGCTGTCCTGGTAGGAGGAGCCCCAGGTCTCATGGGCTGTCCTGGTAGGAGGAGCCCCAGGTCTCATGGGCTGTCCTGGTAGGAGGAGCCCCAGGTCTCATGGGCTGTCCTGGTAGGAGGAGCCCCAGGTCTCATGGGCTGTCCTGGTAGGAGGAGCCCCAGGTCTCATGGGCTGTCCTGGTAGGAGGAGCCCCAGGTCTCATGGGCTGTCCTGGTAGGAGGAGCCCCAGGTCTCATGGGCTGTCCTGGTAGGAGGAGCCCCAGGTCTCATGGGCTGTCCTGGTAGGAGGAGCCCCAGGTCTCATGGGCTGTCCTGGTAGGAGGAGCCCCAGGTCTCATGGGCTGTCCTGGTAGGAGGAGCCCCAGGTCTCATGGGCTGTCCTGGTAGGAGGAGCCCCAGGTCTCATGGGCTGTCCTGGTAGGAGGAGCCCCAGGTCTCATGGGCTGTCCTGGTAGGAGGAGCCCCAGGTCTCATGGGCTGTCCTGGTAGGAGGAGCCCCAGGTCTCATGGGCTGTCCTGGTAGGGGGAGCCCCAGGTCTCATGGGCTGTCCTGGTAGGGGGAGCCCTAGGTCTCATGGGCTGTCCTGGTAGGAGGAGCCCCAGGTCTCATGGGCTGTCCTGGTAGGAGGAGCCCCAGGTCTCATGGGCTGTCCTGGTAGGAGGAGCCCTAGGTCTCATGGGCTGTCCTGGTAGGAGGAGCCCTAGGTCTCATGGGCTGTCCTGGTAGGAGGAGCCCTAGGTCTCATGGGCTGTCCTGGTAGGAGGAGCCCCAGGTCTCATGGGCTGTCCTGGTAGGAGGAGCCCTAGGTCTCATGGGCTGCCCTGGTAGGAGGAGCCCTAGGTTTCATGGGCTGCCCTGGTAGGAGGAGCCCTAGGTTTCATGGGCTGCCCTGGTAGGAGGAGCCCTAGGTCTCATGGATCACAGAGGAGATCGAGTGGTGGAATCATCGATCGGAGGATCACAGAGGAGATCTAGTGGTGGAATCATCGATCGTAGGATCACAGAGGAGATCTAGTGGTGGAATCATCGATCGGAGGATCACAGAGGAGATCGAGTGGTGGAATCATCGATCGGAGGATCACAGAGGAGATCTAGTGGTGGAATCATCGATCGGAGGATCACAGAGGAGATCTAGTGGTGGAATCATCGATCGGAGGATCACAGAGGAGATCTAGTGGTGGAATCATCGATCGGAGGATCACAGAGGAGATCGAGTGGTGGAATCATCGATCGTAGGATCACAGAGGAGATCTAGTGGTGGAATCATCGATCGGAGGATCACAGAGGAGATCTAGTGGTGGAATCATCGATCGGAGGATCACAGAGGAGATCGAGTGGTGGAATCATCGATCGGAGGATCACAGAGGAGATCGAGTGGTGGAATCATCGATCGTAGGATCACAGAGGAGATCGAGTGGTGGAATCATCGATCGGAGGATCACAGAGGAGATCTAGTGGTGGAATCATCGATCGGAGGATCACAGAGGAGATCTAGTGGTGGAATCATCGATCGGAGGAACACAGAGGAGATCTAGTGGTGGAATCATCGATCGGAGGATCACAGAGGAGATCTAGTGGTGGAATCATCGATCGGAAGATCACAGAGGAGATCTAGTGGTGGAATCATCGATCGGAAGATCACAGAGGAGATCTAGTGGTGGAATCATCGATCGGAGGATCACAGAGGAGATCGAGTGGTGGAATCATCGATCGGAGGATCACAGAGGAGATCTAGTGGTGGAATCATCGATCGGAGGATCACAGAGGAGATCGAGTGGTGGAATCATCGATCGGAGGATCACAGAGGAGATCTAGTGGTGGAATCATCGATCGGAGGATCACAGAGGAGATCGAGTGGTGGAATCATCGATCGGAGGATCACAGAGGAGATCGAGTGGTGGAATCATCGATCGGAGGATCACAGAGGAGATCGAGTGGTGGAATCATCGATCGGAGGATCACAGAGGAGATCTAGTGGTGGAATCATCGATCGGAGGATCACAGAGGAGATCTAGTGGTGGAATCATCGATCGGAGGATCACAGAGGAGATCTAGTGGTGGAATCATCGATCGGAGGATCACAGAGGAGATCGAGTGGTGGAATCATCGATCGGAGGATCACAGAGGAGATCGAGTGGTGGAATCATCGATCGGAGGATCACAGAGGAGATCTAGTGGTGGAATCATCGATCGGAGGATCACAGAGGAGATCTAGTGGTGGAATCATCGATCGGAGGATCACAGAGGAGATCGAGTGGTGGAATCATCGATCGGAGGATCACAGAGGAGATCGAGTGGTGGAATCATCGATCGGAGGATCACAGAGGAGATCTAGTGGTGGAATCATCGATCGGAGGATCACAGAGGAGATCTAGTGGTGGAATCATCGATCGGAGGATCACAGAGGAGATCGAGTGGTGGAATCATCGATCGGAGGATCACAGAGGAGATCTAGTGGTGGAATCATCGATCGGAGGATCACAGAGGAGATCTAGTGGTGGAATCATCGATCGGAGGATCACAGAGGAGATCGAGTGGTGGAATCATCGATCGGAGGATCACAGAGGAGATCTAGTGGTGGAATCATCGATCGGAGGATCACAGAGGAGATCGAGTGGTGGAATCATCGATCGGAGGATCACAGAGGAGATCTAGTGGTGGAATCATCGATCGGAGGATCACAGAGGAGATCTAGTGGTGGAATCATCGATCGGAAGATCACAGAGGAGATCTAGTGGTGGAATCATCGATCGGAGGATCACAGAGGAGATCTAGTGGTGGAATCATCGATCGGAGGATCACAGAGGAGATCTAGTGGTGGAATCATCGATCGGAGGATCACAGAGGAGATCGAGTGGTGGAATCATCGATCGGAGGATCACAGAGGAGATCTAGTGGTGGAATCATCGATCGGAGGATCACAGAGGAGATCGAGTGGTGGAATCATCGATCGGAGGATCACAGAGGAGATCTAGTGGTGGAATCATCGATCGGAGGATCACAGAGGAGATCGAGTGGTGGAATCATCGATCGGAGGATCACAGAGGAGATCTAGTGGTGGAATCATCGATCGGAGGATCACAGAGGAGATCGAGTGGTGGAATCATCGATCGGAGGATCACAGAGGAGATCGAGTGGTGGAATCATCGATCGGAGGATCACAGAGGAGATCGAGTGGTGGAATCATCGATCGGAGGATCACAGAGGAGATCTAGTGGTGGAATCATCGATCGGAGGATCACAGAGGAGATCTAGTGGTGGAATCATCGATCGGAGGATCACAGAGGAGATCGAGTGGTGGAATCATCGATCGGAGGATCACAGAGGAGATCGAGTGGTGGAATCATCGATCGGAGGATCACAGAGGAGATCTAGTGGTGGAATCATCGATCGGAGGATCACAGAGGAGATCGAGTGGTGGAATCATCGATCGGAGGATCACAGAGGAGATCGAGTGGTGGAATCATCGATCGGAGGATCACAGAGGAGATCTAGTGGTGGAATCATCGATCGGAGGATCACAGAGGAGATCTAGTGGTGGAATCATCGATCGGAGGATCACAAAGGAGATCTAGTGGTGGAATCATCGATCGGAGGATCACAGAGGAGATCTAGTGGTGGAATCATCGATCGGAGGATCACAGAGGAGATCTAGTGGTGGAATCATCGATCGGAGGATCACAGAGGAGATCTAGTGGTGGAATCATCGATCGGAGGATCACAGAGATCTAGTGGTGGAATCATCGATCGGAGGATCACAGAGGAGATCTAGTGGTGGAATCATCGATCGGAGGATCACAGAGGAGATCGAGTGGTGGAATCATCGATCGTAGGATCACAGAGGAGATCTAGTGGTGGAATCATCGATCGGAGGATCACAGAGGAGATCGAGTGGTGGAATCATCGATCGGAGGATCACAGAGGAGATCTAGTGGTGGAATCATCGATCGGAGGATCACAGAGGAGATCTAGTGGTGGAATCATCGATCGGAGGATCACAGAGGAGATCTAGTGGTGGAATCATCGATCGGAGGATCACAGAGGAGATCGAGTGGTGGAATCATCGATCGTAGGATCACAGAGGAGATCTAGTGGTGGAATCATCGATCGGAGGATCACAGAGGAGATCTAGTGGTGGAATCATCGATCGGAGGATCACAGAGGAGATCGAGTGGTGGAATCATCGATCGGAGGATCACAGAGGAGATCGAGTGGTGGAATCATCGATCGTAGGATCACAGAGGAGATCGAGTGGTGGAATCATCGATCGGAGGATCACAGAGGAGATCTAGTGGTGGAATCATCGATCGGAGGATCACAGAGGAGATCTAGTGGTGGAATCATCGATCGGAGGATCACAGAGGAGATCTAGTGGTGGAATCATCGATCGGAGGATCACAGAGGAGATCTAGTGGTGGAATCATCGATCGGAGGATCACAGAGGAGATCTAGTGGTGGAATCATCGATCGGAGGATCACAGAGGAGATCTAGTGGTGGAATCATCGATCGGAGGATCACAGAGGAGATCTAGTGGTGGAATCATCGATCGGAGGATCACAGAGGAGATCTAGTGGTGGAATCATCGATCGGAAGATCACAGAGATCTAGTGGTGGAATCATCGATCGGAGGATCACAGAGGAGATCTAGTGGTGGAATCATCGATCGGAGGATCACAGAGGAGATCGAGTGGTGGAATCATCGATCGGAGGATCACAGAGGAGATCGAGTGGTGGAATCATCGATCGGAGGATCACAGAGGAGATCGAGTGGTGGAATCATCGATCGGAGGATCACAGAGGAGATCTAGTGGTGGAATCATCGATCGGAGGATCACAGAGGAGATCTAGTGGTGGAATCATCGATCGGAGGATCACAGAGGAGATCTAGTGGTGGAATCATCGATCGGAGGATCACAGAGGAGATCTAGTGGTGGAATCATCGATCGGAGGATCACAGAGGAGATCTAGTGGTGGAATCATCGATCGGAGGATCACAGAGGAGATCTAGTGGTGGAATCATCGATCGGAGGATCACAGAGGAGATCTAGTGGTGGAATCATCGATCGGAGGATCACAGAGGAGATCTAGTGGTGGAATCATCGATCGGAGGATCACAGAGGAGATCTAGTGGTGGAATCATCGATCGGAGGATCACAGAGGAGATCTAGTGGTGGAATCATCGATCGGAGGATCACAGAGGAGATCTAGTGGTGGAATCATCGATCGGAGGATCACAGAGGAGATCTAGTGGTGGAATCATCGATCGGAGGATCACAGAGGAGATCGAGTGGTGGAATCATCGATCGGAGGATCACAGAGGAGATCTAGTGGTGGAATCATCGATCGGAGGATCACAGTGACTCCGCATGTGTGCTGCGACCTTACGTTTCCTTCTGTGCACAAGAGGGCGGGGGAGGGGCTAGGGAGGGACGGGGGAGGGGGGAGGGGCGCTTTACACCACATGCAGTTCAGTGCATTTTTTTGTGCATTGATAGCGGATTTGATCGTTTCCGATGACATCACTGCGATGCGTTCCAGAAAAACAAAGTAGAACATTTTTCCTGCACTGGACCGCTGCAAAAAGCATGGAAAACGCACATGCAGAAGAGCGTTTGGAAGGCCGCGGACTGCGTTTCTATGCGGTGAGCCGCCCCGAAGGCGGGTTTTATACTTTCCGATGGCGTCTCTCACACCGGAGCGCTCAGATGGAAGAAGCCGCTTCACATCCATTGTGGATACGTTTCTAGATGTGCGTTTTTAGGACCAGTTCACACCATAGAAGCGCAATCCAGATGCGTTCCGGATCAGTTTCGGGATGTGCGTTTCGGGATGTGCGTTTCTGACGCAGTGCACCCCCCTTTTTTTCTTAATCTTAAGTAAAGGACGTGTGTTTTCCGGTGCGTTTTGATGCGTTTTACTGCGTTCCAGGGCAGCATGTTCTACTTTTTTTTCTGGAACGCACCGGTGTGAACCGCGCCTTTTGAAAACCATATAACCTGCTATCCATGTGTTTTGATGCAGACAAAAACGCACTGCACTGGATGTGGCGTGAACATTTGACGCTTTTTTCCTGATGTTTTCACTGTAATGGGGTCCTGTGCGTTTTGATGCGTTTCACGGCACTCCAGTACAATCCAGTGCAGGAAAAACGCAGCACGTTGTACATTTTTTTTTCTGGAACCATACAGCACCGGGGTGAACGATGCCTCTGAAAACCATAAAACTGCAGTACAGTGAAAAAAATAAATATCAGGAAAAAAAGAAAATAAATCGTTTGGATGGCATCCAGAAACATTCGGTGACCCATCACAATGTGTAACGGAAGTGATGTTCCATCGCCGCCATCTTGCTACACCCCGCACTCCCCCATAGTAAGGATACAGTGAGAAGGGGGAAGGCGGACATCTTGCTACACCCCGCACTCCTCCATAGTAAGGCCAGTGAGAAGGGGGAAAGCAGACATCTTGGTACACTCAACCACTCCTCCATAGTAAGGATAGTGAGAAGGGGGAAATCGGACATCTTGGTACACCCCACACTTCACCATAGTAAGGACACAGTGAGAAGGCGGACATCTTGGTACACCCCGCTCTCCTCTATAGTAAGGATACAGTCAGAAGGAGGAAGGCGGACATCTTGGTACACCTGTCAGTCTGAGTGCTGACACTCTGTAGAGCAGACCTCTGTCTAGCAGCTCCGTGAAGAGCTTCGGCCACTGGCCACCCTTCCTCGGCTCTATCCCCCCCCTCCCTTCTATCCTACATCCCCCCCTTCTATCCCACCCCCTAAATCCTATCCCCTCACCGTCACAGACCGTCACAGACCTACTCCAGACGCCGTTCTCAGTCGGCCGGCCGCTCAGGACACTCCGCGGCTCCGGCCCAGCCCCCCCTGCTTCACACCAGTCCCTCTCCCCTCCGACCCTCCGGCGCCACCTTCAGCCAGCCGGCCGCTCGGGACTCTCCGCGGCTCCTGGTCGGCTGGTTACAGCACTTACCGTTCCCCCCTCTACCGACCAGCCTCTCCGGCGGGTCCGCACCCCTCTTCCTGCTGACCATCTCCACCGGTCTACCCGCCCACCACCACCGGACGGTGTGGGCAACAACATTAGGATAACCCGCGGCTCGGGCCTAGCCGGCGGCCATCTTGGTACTCCCTCTGCCGGCCAGCCACGGCTTGGGCCCAGCCGGCGGCCATATTGATACACCCAGTGCCAACGGTGCAGCATCCGAGGACCCCCTCCTGAGGCCATCAGCCCCCAGCCACATCACCGCCCGATTGGACCCACCACCCCCCGGTCCATCCATTCAGCCAGACCCCCCCCCCTCTGTGGCCTCCACCGCAGCCGCGGCCTCAATCACCACGTTCTAGCCGCTAGAGTCGGTGGGACAGACCACGGCTGCAGCCTAGCCCCAGTCAGCTTGCCACCACAACCCCCTCACTGTTGTCCAACAGAGCCCCGTGCCCCTCTGCACCGGGAATCACCCCTCCTGCTACTGGACCTCACTGCAGGGGCACTAGAGATTCACCGGAGGCTAGTCTACCTCAAATCGCCTGAGACACAGCCAACGCACCACCTACTGTAAGTAACGCCAGCCCCCCTCCTTCATCTTCGGGACCATCAGCACAGGTAAGCCACCGGGGGCACTCTAGTAGTTGATCCAGGGACCCTAGTCCGATCGCCCCTCGGGGGGTCAGGAAGGAATTTTTTCCTCGACTGCACCATTGGCCAACGCAGCCAGGGGTTTTTTTTTGCCTTCCTCTGGATCAACGAGAGGGAGGTAGGCAGCCACCTCCCTCCAGTACCTCCGCTCCAACACCCAGCCGTCACTCTCACCACTCCAGAGCAGTGGTCAGCCATCCGATCCCTCCATCCCCCTGCAAGGGTATCATCGCCACACCAGTGCCTTCGTCAACACCTTTCCTTCTAGCAACGCCGCCTTCCGCATCATGTGCAACTTCAAGTACACAGCAGACACCCTCCACAGGCTAAGAAACACGGCCGCAACTTTACCGACCACCACGCAAAAAAGACTACAAAAAGAACAATTACTAAGGACCAACCCACAATCAACCATCAAAGACAGGGAGACACCGATCCAACCACAACAACTAGCATGCGCCCTGATCAACACCAGATCTGCAGTCAAGCACAGGCTGGAAATCCGCGATTTCATCATCGAAAACAACATAGACTGCCTCTTCATTACAGAAAGCTGGCTAACTTCCGACTGCAACACCATCCTAACTGAATTGGTGCCCAAGAACTACAGTATCCTATCTGAGCATAGAATAGGAAAAAAAGGAGGAGGTCTAGCAGTGATTTTCAAATCGCACCTGGGGTTCACCAAACCAAACTTACAGAACTCAGTACCTTTCATGGAAACACTCTCACTGCATCTTCAAACAACACCTCAAGACACCATTCACATACTACTATGCTACAGACCACCAGGACCAAAGACCAATATCCTCACGCCGCTCACTGAATTCTTCTCAATGCACACCTTGAAAACCAAAAACCTTCTGGTACTTGGGGATTTCAATCTGTGGGCAAACTCTGCCCAAGACCCTATTGCAACCGCCTGCGTTAACCAAATGGAAGAACTTGGCCTGCAACAACTGATAAATGCTCCTACGCACGGTTCAGGACACACTTTAGATCTCATCTTCAAACAGAATATGGACATCGACGTATTTGACAACACTCCACTACCATGGACGGACCACCATGCTATCAAATTTAAAATCACCACTAACACCATCCTCCGAAAACAGAAACGGGCAACAGCAACACACTGGAATAGATCTCAGAAGAAACTACACTCTGAACTCTTCAAAACTACATTGTCGAGCAAAATTCTTCTGCTAAACCCAAACCTCTCAACGGAACAAACTCTCAACTCCCTAAACAAAGTTTTACTACAAACAGCAGACTCCGTGGCGCCAAAACGCAGAACACCGTCCGCACAAAAAACTCGAGTTGGTTTAATGGCACTCTCACCCTACTCAAGAACGCAGAAGAGCTGAGAGAACCTGGAGAAGAAATCCCACCAAGGAAAACCATGCTAACTACAAAGCACTCACGGTGAAATACCACAAGGCAATCTTCAAAGCCAAAAAAGAACATTTTGCAGACACCATCTCATCCGCCTTAAACCGCCCACGGGAACTTTTCAAAATAGTTGCTCAATCAATGAACCCGACCTGCCTAGAGCCCCCTGCAAACGATACTCAAGAATTCTGCAATGAGTTATCAGATTTCTTCATCGACAAAATCGACAACATTCGGAAAGCAATTCACCAGAAAATAACAACCAACCTCACCCAACCAATGCAAAAAGAGGATATCGACACGAACATCACTCAACCCCCGAAGTTCTTTCTGTCCCCAATCACTACGGACACGACTAAAAACATCATCGGAAGCCTTCGCGACAGCACATCACCAAACTACATCATCCCCACCAAATTGTTCAAAGAATGTTCCGACATCCTGGCCCCCACCCTAACTCATCTCATAAATCAATCATTCAAAGAAGGGACTGTGCCAACCTCCCTCAAGCAAGGCATCGTCAAACCCCTGCTAAAGAAACCTAATCTCGACCCTAAAGACCCTAACTGCCGCAGACCAATAACAAGCCTCAACACCATCTCCAAGATTATAGAGAAAGCAGTAGTACAGCAGCTACAACACCACCTGGAGACACACCACCTCCTGGACCCTCTGCAATCAGGCTTCCGCCCAGGCCATGGCACAGAAACAGCACTTCTCAAAATATGGGACGACGCCCTCGAAGCAGCAGATGACGGAGAACCGAGTCTCCTGGTACTGTTAGACCTCAGCGCAGCATTCGATACAGTGGACCACAATACTCTACTTGTCCGCCTCTCAGAAGTTGCAGGAGCCACAGATTCTGCCCTAAAATGGTTTACATCCTTCTTAGAGAATCGCTCCCAGACAGTGAAACTGGGAACATTCACCTCGGAATCTCGGGCAGTCTCCTGTGGAGTCCCTCAGGGCTCACCCTTGTCACCAGTGCTATTTAACATCTACATCCGCCCACTTCTCAATATCATCAGGAAAACTGACCTCTGCTTCCACTCATACGCAGACGACACCCAACTCTACCTTCGCATTAACGGACAAAAAGATCATCATCAGCAACTACAGAAATGCCTCACTTTAATCAATGACTGGATGACCACTAGCTCCCTCAAACTCAACGAATCAAAAACAGAACTTCTTCTGCAAGCCAACAAAAATTCCAAAATTAAGACTCCGTGGACACCTCCCACCATCCTCGGACAGACCATCTCCCCCAGCACCAAAGTCAAGAGTCTCGGAGTCATCTTTGACTCAGGAATGACAATGGATGCACAAATAGGATCGGTGGTGAGCGGATCTCACCACCTCCTCCGCCTGCTACGTAGACTCATCCCCTTCATCCCAGAAGAGGACAAAGCGGCAGTTGTGGGAACGATCATCAATTCCCGACTTGACTACGCAAATTCCCTCTACGTAGGTCTACCCCAATATCAGCTTGCGCGCTTGCAACTCATTCAAAACACGGCGGCAAGACTGTTAACAGGAAAAAAGCCCTGGGAATCCATCTCCCCATCCCTAAAAAGCCTACATTGGCTAACTGTGAAGAATCGGATGATATTCAAGACCCTCTGCCTCACCCATAAATGCATACAAGGAAACGCTCCGCAATATCTCCGGGAAAAAATAAAACACTACACACCGAATCGCAGTCTTCGATCAGCTAACCAAAACCTCCTCCTCATTCCCAAATACCGCTACAAAGCAAAGGGAGAACGTAGATTTGCAGTCCAAGGACCTCGACTATGGAACGCTCTCCCAACCAACCTCCGCATGGAAGAAAACCACCAGGCCTTCAGGAAAAAACTAAAGACCTTCCTTTTCTAGAAGCTGGCTACAGAGAATACATCTAGCGCCTTGAGGCGATTCAGTTCGCAATTGCAGCGCTTTACAAATCATTCATTCATTCATTCACCCCGCACTCCTCCATAGTAAGGCTAGTGAGAAGGGGATAGCGGACATCTTGGTACACCCCGCACTCCTCCATAGTAAGGATACAGTGAGAAGGGGGAAGGCGGACATCTTGGTACACCCCGCTCTCCTCTATAGTAAGGCTACAGTCAGGGGCGGACTGATAACTCATGGGGCCCCCGGGCAATAGGAGATTATGGGGCCCCCGGGCAATCAGAGATTATGGGGCCACACAGTATACACAGACAGATGTAAAAAAACCCACAGATTTATACATACTGTCCCTGGTTTTACAGAGGCTGGCAACCCTGATGGGGCCCCCTAGTGGCCCAGGGCCCTCGGGCGGTGACCGAGTGGCTCAATGGTCAGTCCGCCCTTGGCTACAGTGAGGAGGGGAAAGGCGGACATCTTGGTACACTCCACACTCCTCCATAGTAAGGATACAGTGAGAAGGCGGACATCTTGGTACACCTCGCACTCCTCCATAGTAAGGCTACAGTGAGAAGGGGGAAAGCGGACATCTTGCTACACCCCACACTCCTCCATAGTAAGGAAACAGTAAGAAGGGGGAACGCGGACATCTTGGTACACCCCGCACTCCTCTATAGTAAGGATACACTGAGAAGGGGGAATGCGGACATCTCGGTACACCCCGCACTCCTCTATAGTAAGGATACAATGAGAAGGGGGAAGGCGGACATCTTGGTACACCCCGCACTCCTCCATAGTAAGGATACAGTAAGAAGGGGAAGGCAGACATCTTGGTACACCCCGCACTCCTCCATAGTAAGGATGCACTGAGAAGGGGGAAGGCGAACATCTTGGTACACCCCGCACTCCTCTATAGTAAGGATACACTGAGAAGGGGGAAGGCGGACACCTTGGTACACCCCGCACTCCTCTATAGTAAGGATACACTGAGAAGGGGGAAGGCGGACACCTTGGTACACCCCGCACTCCTCTATAGTAAGGATACACTGAGAAGGGGGAAGGTGGACATCTTGGTACATCCCGCTCTCCTCTATAGTAAGGATACAGTGAGAAGGGGGAAAGCGGACATCTTGGTACACCCTGCACTCCTCCATAGTAAGGATACAGTGAGAAGGGGGAAAGCGGATGTAGCGCTGGTAGATTTTCAATCTACCGCTTGTATGTAAATTTAGTGGGTTGTCTGTTCTGTACATAGTTCAGATTTAATCTATAGCTAAATTAGCTTCTGTTCCACTCTTCTGTTGCGTGCAGTTCCACTCCGTCGCCTGTAGATGTCGGTGTTACTACAGACCGGAGCTGGAAAGCAGCAGACTGAGGTGTATTGAGTGCTCTTCTTTCTCAGAAGTAACTCGGCAGAGGTTGTCCCCTGCGGTGCATTCTGGGAAGGGGTATTTAAGGGACAGACGCTATATTCCTGGGTCTTTTCGTTCCACCTGCTGGCCCTCCTGGCCGACAGGTATGTGCTAGGAGTTCTACCTCGTGGTCCTCTGGGCGGGAGGACCACGTTGCTGCAGCGTGTGGGTGGGCCCAGAAGTCTGTCTGGGGCCTACTACAATGGCTGTGGAGATGGTCCTGGGCTGTCCTGCGGGAAGAAGCCGGACAATTGAGAAGAATCCAGGAGAGGACCCATCATTGAAGGATCATGCAGAGCGCTGGTCTGGAGAGGGGCCTGGTGACTCAATTGGAGGACGCATCTCAAGTTATCCTACCACATAGTACTGCCGGGTCGGCTTAAAGGTTCTGGTACTGTGTTGCTGTTCACTGAAAACTACTACATCCTGTGGAAGAGGATCGTACAGTTTTGTTCTATTTAAGTCTGGTGCAGAGACTTTCTGTTCGTGCTACGCTCTGGCTGCTAGGTCAGTGAGAGAGACCTATCCGGGCGAGCAAAGATTTAACCCTGAACTGAAGATACATTCATCCCCGAGATTTCAATTCCTTAGTGCTATACCAAGAAAAGGTATGTGAACTTCCCTGCAACTCTTCTTCTACCTCTTTCCTGCTACTTCTTCCAGTTATCTCCCATTAAAGCATTGGAAAAGTACTAAAGTGACTGGTGCCTGTATTGTTAGATGAGAAGTTCAACGTGGATTCTAAGTCTGGTATTGGTGAAGCTACAGGTAAAAAGGTGACGGAAACAGCCCGATATAAATCAGCAGCTCCACCGTGAGTTATTGCTACATGTGGGGGCTCGTCCGGGATTGTTTGCAGTTGCCCTAAGCAGCCCTGAGAAGTATTTCACCGAGAGGCTATGCTAAAAAAGGTTTCTGGACTTTGTCACTTTATTCCAGGAAGATAAGGGGTTAAATTGCAGGACTACATTTCTGACTGCGTAGGCTGAGGCTGAGAAGTAAAAGCCTGGGAGCTACGTGATCAGAGGAACAAGGGGGAGGAGCCACATCTACTTGTTGCCGCGTGGGATGCGGGTGTGTGTGTTTTGGCGCCAAAGGAGAAGAGAAGCCTCGTGATCGTATTGAGAAGATCAGAGTGCAGCCATGTCTTCTTTTCCATTGGTACCGTCAACTATGGGGTCCAAGATGTTCCCTACGAGTACCGCTGCGGGTGCTATGCTGACCGGAACCCTGCTGACAGATACCGGCATTCGTTTGAAGCCGCAGGGGCGGTTCATACTATATACAGTTGGAGATATCGAAGGGCTGGGCATGCTTTACCACAGGTGTGAAGGACTAGCCATACATCTCCGTCCATTTGTCCGATGTTTGCAGTGCAGCAACCTACCATGTCGCCCCCTGTGCTTATCGTGTGGACTGGGCTACAGGTATCGCCACAGTGGAAACTGCTGCCATTACTGCTGGAGAGCAACAGGCCGTGATCTTGTCTGCTACCGTGAGTGTTCCTGAGGGAGAGGTCACTGTTACCGATTCATCAGCGGACATCACCTTTATTTCTACTTCTACCACACCTATCCCCGCTGCGCCTGTCCAGAGGAAGGTGGGATATGTGAAGGCTTCCCGAGGCCGAGGCCTACCCCAGAGACTACCTGAACCGGAGCCGGTGAAATATATGGATCCGTCCACGTCAGGAAAGGGTGAGAGATCAAAGGGGAACATATCTGGGACTCTTTGTAAATATTTGCCAGCAGAAGGGTTGAGAGACTCAGAGATAAATTCTATGTCGGATCTCTCCGGTGATGATGATGTGTTTGAGACAATGTCACAGGAACTGTTGTGGGCCCAGGGTGAAGATGTTGCTTCTGCCCTTACTTTCTCAGAGTGGACAGCCATGGATTCTGGGAAGACATCACCTTGTGTGGAGCCGCACAGTACTACCAGAGAGACATTGTCTAAAGTTGATAGTTTGCTTGAGTTTGAGCCGATGTCCATTGGATCTATGGTACGTAAATCACCAAATTCTTGTGTGCCTCCTGGTTTGGGGAAAAACAGAGCTTTGCCTAGACTTGCCCGTTTACAGAGAGTGCTCACCAAACGAGTTACCACAGAATATGGTCTGGAATTTCCCTATGTTACTCAAGAGGTTATGCAGGAAATTGAGGCCAACCGGGACCAGTGGTACCGTGAAGCTGTCTGGGACTATTTGTCTGTACCAAAACCTTTCCGGAAACCTGGGTATTCTAATACTATGGATGAACCTTTCAATGGATGTTTGCTGCATTGGAACTATGGTCGGCACATCTATGCTGACAAGGTGGTCATTTGCAGACCCGGAAAAGATGATGTGGTTTACTTTATCACCACTGTGGATAAACAGGGGAAGAAACTGACATTGCCAGATCCTCGGTTTTATTGGTGATTATGCAAAGAGACTCTTGTCTTCTGTTCTACTAAAAGAAAAAAGAACTTTGGGGTATATAGCTAGATAGTGTCAGGGCTTAGAGAACTTCGTGGTCAAGAGACTTTATTCATCTCAGCGCTTCTATAGCCAAAGACTTTTCTTTGCTAGCTGGATTTTCTTTTACCAAAAAGATATAATTTGCCCCGAGATAGGGATGGACTTTTCAAGTTACCTTAGTTCATTTTCATTAGAAGGGAAATAGTTGGGGAAGAAAGTGTCATTCTCTGGGGAATGAGGCTTTGCTCCTAAATTGTTTAAATGATGCTACTGTACATTTTTGTGGGTGTTTAACTTTGTTTGTTTTTTCAGGAACAACTAGATCTTCTATCAAGCTGTTAGGGCTTTCAGCTAGGTAGATGGGGGAGGGGGGGTGTTGTGACATGTCTGATGTGAATATGTCGTTGTATAAATGTTTGAAGCTGTAACATTTCTTACTGTCTCTTCTTTCTCATCCAAGTTCATTAAATTCAAATAGCTACTCTCAGGCTTGAGAGTCATTTTTGACAGACGTTGAGGACAACGTCTATTGTAGTGGGGGGAGTATGTAGCGCTGGTAGATTTTCAATCTACCGCTTGTATGTATATTTAGTGGGTTGTCTGTTCTGTACATAGTTCAGATTTAATCTATAGATAAATTAGCTTCTGTTCCAGCCTTGCTTGTGTTGCGTGCAGTTCCACTCTGTCGCCTGTAGAGGTCGGTGTCACTACAGACCGGAGCTGGAAAGCAGCAGACTGAGGTGTATTGAGTGCTCTTCTTTCTCAGAAGTTACTCGGCAGAGGTTGTCCTCTGCGGTGCATTCTGGGAAGGGGTATTTAGGGGCAGACGCCATATTCCTGGGTCTTTTTTGTTCCACCTGTTGGCCCTCCTGGCCGACAGGTATGTGTCAGGAGTTCTACCTCGTGGTCCTCCGGCCTGGAGGGCTGCGTTGCTGCAGCGTGTGGGTGGGCCCAGAAGCCTGTCTGAGGCCTACTACAACGGCTGTGGAGATGGTCCTGGGCTGTCCTGCGGGAAGAAGCCGGACAATTGAGAAGAATCCAGGAGAGGACCCATCATTGAAGGATCATGCAGAGCACTGGTCTGGAGAGGGGCCTGGTGACTCAATTGGAGGACGCATCTCAAGTTATCCTACCGCATAGTACTGCCGGGTCGGCTTAAAGGTTCTGGTACTGTGTTGCTGTTCACTAAAAAACTACTACATCCTGTGGAAGAGGATCGTACAGTTTTGTTCTATTCAAGTCTGTGGCAGAGACTTTTTTTTCATGCTACGCTCCGGCTGCTAGGTTAGTGAGAGAGACCTATCCGGGCGAGCAAAGATTTAACCCTGAACTGAAGATACATTCATCCCCGAGATTTCAATTCCTTAGTGCTACACCAAGAAAAGGTATGTGAACTTCCCTGCAACTCTTCTTCTACCTCTTTCCTGCTACTTCTTCCAGTTATCTCCCAGTAAAGCATTGGAAAAGTACTAAAGTGACTTGACTGGTGCCTACATTGTTAGATGAGAAGTTCAACGTGGATTCTAAGTCTGGTATTGGTGAAGCTACAGGTAAAAAGGTGACGGAAACAGCCCGATATAAATCAGCAGCTCCACCGTGAGTTATTGCTACATGTGGGGGCATCGTCCGGGATTGTTTGCCGTTGCCCTAAGCAGCCCTGAGAAGTATTTCACCGAGAGGCTATGCTAAAAAAGGTTTCTGGACTTTGTCACTTTATTCCAGGAAGAGAAGGGGTTAAATTGCAGGACTACATTTCTGACTGCGTTATTGCTACACGGACATCTTGGTACACCCCGCACTCCTCTATAGTAAGGATACACTGAGAAGGGGGAAGGCGGACATCTTGGTACACTCCGCACTCCTCTATAGTGAGGATACACTGAGAAGGGGGAAGGCGGACATCTTGGTACACCCCGCACTCCTCTATAGTAAGGATACACTGAGAAGGGGGAAGGCGGACATCTTGGTACACCCCGCACTCCTCTATAGTAAGGATACACTGAGAAGGGGGAAGGCGGACATCTTGGTACACCCCGCACTCCTCTATAGTAAGGATACACTGAGAAGGGGGAAGGCGGACATCTTGGTACACCCTGCACTCCTCTATAGTAAGGATACACTGAGAAGGGGGAAGGCGGACATCTTGGTACACCCCGCACTCCTCTATAGTAAGGATACACTGAGAAGGGGGAAGGCGGACATCTTGGTACACCCCGCACTCCTCTATAGTAAGGATACACTGAGAAGGGGGAAGGCAGACATCTTGGTACACCCCGCACTCCTCTATAGTAAGGATACACTGAGAAGGGAGAAGGCGGACATCTTGGTACACCCCACACTCCTCTATAGTAAGGATACACTGAGAAGGGGGAAGGTGGACATCTTGGTACACCCCGCACTCCTCTATAGTAAGGATACACTGAGAAGGGGGAAGGCGGACATCTTGGTACACCCAATGGAGTTTTACATTTTAGACTAGTTTAACAGTAAAGTGAGTTTATATTGTGTTATTCAGGACTCAGAACTCCGTCTGATTGGCTAGATGTTAAATTTTAAAAGCAGCAGCGAGCCTGTGGATCTCACAGGTTTGCTAATCTGAAGTTCACTGCTTTTAAAATTCAACATCTAACCAATCAGACGGAGTTCTGAGTTCTGAATATCACAATATAAACTCACTTTACTGTTATAAATAAGTCTAAAATGCAAAACTCCAGTGGGTGTACCAAGATGTCCGCCTTCCCCCATCTCAGTGTATCCTTACTATGGAGGAGTGCGGGATGTAGCAAGATGGCGGCAATGAAACATCACTTCCGTTACACATTCTGACGGGTCGCCATATCTGATGAAACAGTGGCCCTCATTCCTCCTATTAGAAAAAATATATATATATAAATTCAGCGCTGACTGATCAACGGACACAAAGAATAAATGTAAGCAGACACTAAGGCTAATTCAACAACACCTCAATGACATAAAAGCTGGAAAGTAGTGCTGCGCAAATATAAGAGTCCTTAAAAAATCATATATCAGATGTGACAAGTAAAATGAAAGACAGGAACCACTAGGGGTGCAACGGATCAAAAATCTCACGGATCGGATCATTTTCGGATCAGCAAAAAAAAAAAAAAAAAAAAAAAAAAAACACAAACACACAAATCTTGTTACACCCACCGGAGTTTTAGATTTAAAAGCTATTTTCAACACAAAACCGAGCTTATATGCATAAATACAGTATTTGTGCATATAAGCTCAGTTTTGTGTTGAAAATGGCTTTTAAATCTAAAACTCCGGTGGGTGTAACAAGATGTCCGCTTGCCCCCTTCTCACTCTATCATTATTGTACTGTGCAGGAGTGTGGGGTGTAGCAAGATGGTGGCGATGAAACATCACTTCCTGTCGAGACAGAGGGCGCTTCCGGGTGTACCAAGATGGCCGCCGCTCCGGAGCTAGGCCGAAGCCGCGGCCTTTCCTATGGCTGAGGCTGAAAAAGTGCTCCGATCCGCGGAGGGTGATTCGTACCGATCACGGATCGGCAACGATCCGTTGCACCCCTAGGAACCACCAGTGGACACTCCGGGTAACAGAAAGCAACTTATTAGTGACTGTGATCCCTTCACCGGACATGGATGGCCCCTCACCTTAGATAATCGACCTGAAACAGGTCACACAGCATGAACAGCATACACTGGGTAGATAGATCCAGGTGATGGTGGTATCGCCTTCACACTTCAGCACTCAACAAGTAGGAACGAATGATGCTTATGTAACATAAAAAGGCAAAACATAGTGCTCTCCGTAGCAAATGTATTGAGTATAAAAAGTAAAATATTGCATTTACAGAGACCGGCACTCAGATCCGAGTGCCGGCTAGGAAGCTTGCGATCGTATCAGCCAATGGCCGCGGGTGACGTCATGCGCTCCTAACCCCCGTACGCGTTACGTCCTGTGGGCGGGATCCCGCCCCACGCTGATGAAGTTCCGCCCGGTCCTCCGAGGGCATAGAGCTGAGTGGGGGCCGTCTTGCCCTCACTCAACTTCCTGCCCAGCCATATCAGATCAGTTCTGGGCTTACCAACAGCTCCGGTGAGCTTGGAAACGACCGGGGGAGGGGGACATGGCAAACACACCACAGGGATGACTTTTATCGAACGCCGAAATGCTGCAGAAAATAAAAAGAAACGGGGGCTTATGGTAGCCAGCCGCAGCCATAACACCAGTCAAATCCCGATCATTTCATTGGCCCCTCTCCCCATCAGAGCGTTCTGTCACCTGAACCTGAAAAGACACACAAGCTTCTTTTTAGGCAGATTAGGGTGTTTTTCTGCTTTTTACATTGGTGACCTTTTGATCTTTACAAAATCGTGGCAAAAATCTCACGACTTTCCGCCTGAAAACGATCGGCTCAGGTGAGAATGCAGCCTTCATGTCAAAGTCATGAGGTATATATACTCTGAGAGGACGGCAGGGGGTCCAACGGGACCAAAAGGGCAATAAGTTCCCCTGGCGTACCTCACTGTCTTCTTGTGTGGATGGCACATTTGGCAGAGTGTGCAGGAGCTGAGCAATCACATAGCAGCCTATGGAGAAGGAGGGCACTCCCATCATTCCAGCCCCTCAGTACACAATCAGGCCTTTCCACTATATAGTTGGTGATGGATCTAAAGGAGATTATAGGGTGACATTTCCAGACTTCCAGGGACACACTTCTGTTTTCTGCTCCCTGCGATCGCTCAGCTCCTGCACACTCTGTCAAATGTGCCACCAACACAAGAAGATGGTGAGGTCCGCCAGGGGAACGAATCACTTCGCTATGATCTGTCTCTGCTTTCCATCTCCTACATGGAAGAGGTGGGAGGAGACGGAAGGATGACACGATCGGTGGATGGTAATGACGGTCGTCAACCGATGGGGGCACAAATCCATCGATATTTCTATCATCCCGTCCTGATATACAAAACATAAACCTTCATCAATATAATCCCTGCCCCCACCCCACCCATGACCACAGGAAACCAATCACCTCTCCAGATTCTCTCTATGTAAATGCCCCATCATTGCCCACGCCTGTGTGCACCCCATCATCCAATCACTCCCTTCATTGCCCACTCCTGTATGCGCCCCATCATCCAATCACTCCCTTCATTGCCCACTCCTTTATGCGCCCCATCATCCAATCACTCCCTTCATTGCCCACTCCTGTATGCGCCCCATCATCCAATCACTCCCTTCATTGCCCACTCCTGTATGCGCCCCATCATCCAATCACTCCCTTCATTGCCCACTCCTGTATGCGCCCCATCATCCAATCACTCCCTTCATTGCCCACACCTGTGTGCGCCCCATCATCCAATCACTCCCTTCATTGCCCACGCCTGTATGCACCCCATCATCCAATCACTATCATCATTACCACACCTGTATGCGCCCCATCATCCAATCACTATCATCATTACCACACCTGTGTGCGCCCCATCATCCAATCACTCCCTTCATTGCCACTTCTGTATGCGCCCCATCATCCAATCACTCCCTTCATTACCACACCTGTGTGCGCCCCATCATCCAATTACTATCATCATTACCACACCTGTGTGCGCCCCATCATCCAATCACTATCATTACCACACCTGTGTGCGCCCCATCATCCAATCACTATCATCATTACACCTGTGTGCACCCCATCATCCAATCACTATCATCATTACACCTGTGTGCACCCCATCATCCAATCACTATCATCATTACCACACCTGTGTGCGCCCCATCATCCAATCACTATCATCATTACACCTGTGTGTGTCCCATCATCCAATCACTATCATCATTACACCTGTGTGTGTCCCATCATCCAATCACTATCATCATTACACCTGTGTGTGTCCCATCATCCAATCACTATCATCATTACACCTGTGTGTGTCCCATCATCCAATCACTATCATCATTACACCTGTGTGCACCCCATCATCCAATCACTATCATCATTACACCTGTGTGCACCCCATCATCCAATCACTATCATCATTACACCTGTGTGTGTCCCATCATCCAATCACTATCATCATTACACCTGTGTGTGTCCCATCATCCAATCACTATCATCATTACACCTGTGTGCACCCCATCATCCAATCACTATCATCATTACACCTGTGTGCGCCCCATCATCCAATCACTATCATCATTACACCTGTGTGCACCCCATCATCCAATCACTATCATCATTACACCTGTATGCACCCCATCATCCAATCACTATCATCATTACACCTGTGTGCACCCCATCATCCAATCACTATCATCATTACACCTGTGTGCGCCCCATCATCCAATCACTATCATCATTACACCTGTGTGCACCCCATCATCCAATCACTATCATCATTACACCTGTGTGCACCCCATCATCCAATCACTATCATCATTACACCTGTGTGTGTCCCATCATCCAATCACTATCATCATTACACCTGTGTGTGTCCCATCATCCAATCACTATCATCATTACACCTGTGTGTGTCCCATCATCCAATCACTATCATCATTACACCTGTGTGTGTCCCATCATCCAATCACTATCATCATTACACCTGTGTGCGCCCCATCATCCAATCACTATCATCATTACACCTGTGTGTGTCCCATCATCCAATCACTATCATCATTACACCTGTGTGCGCCCCATCATCCAATCACTATCATCATTACACCTGTGTGCACCCCATCATCCAATCACTATCATCATTACACCTGTGTGCACCCCATCATCCAATCACTATCATCATTACACCTGTGTGCGCCCCATCATCCAATCACTATCATCATTACACCTGTGTGTGTCCCATCATCCAATCACTATCATCATTACACCTGTGTGCACCCCATCATCCAATCACTATCATCATTACACCTGTGTGTGTCCCATCATCCAATCACTATCATCATTACACCTGTGTGCACCCCATCATCCAATCACTATCATCATTACACCTGTGTGCACCCCATCATCCAATCACTATCATCATTACACCTGTGTGTGTCCCATCATCCAATCACTATCATCATTACACCTGTGTGCACCCCATCATCCAATCACTATCATCATTACACCTGTGTGCACCCCATCATCCAATCACTATCATCATTACACCTGTGTGCACCCCATCATCCAATCACTATCATCATTACACCTGTGTGCGCCCCATCATCCAATCACTATCATCATTACACCTGTGTGCACCCCATCATCCAATCACTATCATCATTACACCTGTGTGCACCCCATCATCCAATCACTATCATCATTACACCTGTGTGTGTCCCATCATCCAATCACTATCATCATTACACCTGTGTGCGCCCCATCATCCAATCACTATCATCATTACACCTGTGTGCGCCCCATCATCCAATCACTATCATCATTACACCTGTGTGCGCCCCATCATCCAATCACTATCATCATTACACCTGTGTGCACCCCATCATCCAATCACTATCATCATTACACCTGTGTGTGTCCCATCATCCAATCACTATCATCATTACACCTGTGTGCGCCCCATCATCCAATCACTATCATCATTACACCTGTGTGCGCCCCATCATCCAATCACTATCATCATTACACCTGTGTGTGTCCCATCATCCAATCACTATCATCATTACACCTGTGTGCACCCCATCATCCAATCACTATCATCATTACACCTGTGTGCACCCCATCATCCAATCACTATCATCATTACACCTGTGTGTGTCCCATCATCCAATCACTATCATCATTACACCTGTGTGCGCCCCATCATCCAATCACTATCATCATTACACCTGTGTGCGCCCCATCATCCAATCACTTACCACTTTGAGTTCGGGGACGGAGCGACTCAGAGTCCATTCCTGACTGTTCACAAAGGAATCTGAAAGACAAAACATTTCCCATTTATTGGTCACCCTATAAATACAGGAACCTCCCACTCTCCATGGACCCTCCCACTCTCCACACGCAGGAACCTCCCACTCTCCATGGACCCTCCCACTCTCCACACGCAGGAACCTCCCACTCTCCATGGACCCTCCCACTCTCCACACGCAGGAACCTCCCACTCTCAATGGACCCTCCCACTCTCCACATGCAGGAACCTCCCACTCTCCATGGACCCTCCCACTCTCCACACGCAGGAACCTCCCACTCTCCATGGACCCTCCCACTCTCCACACGCAGGACCCTCCCACTCTCCATGGACCCTCCCACTCTCCACACGCAGGACCCTCCCACTCTCCATGGACCTTCCCACTCTCCACACGCAGGAACCTCCCACTCTCCATGGACCTTCCCACTCTCCACACGCAGGAACCTCCCACTCTCCATGGACCCTCCCACTCTCCACACGCAGGAACCTCCCACTCTCCATGGACCCTCCCACTCTCCACACGCAGAAACCTCCCACTCTCCACGGACCCCCCCACTCTCCACACGCAGGAACCTCCCACTCTCCATGGACCCTCCCACTCTCCACACGCAGAAACCTCCCACTCTCCATGGACCCTCCCACTCTCCACATGCAGGAACCTCCCACTCTCCATGGACCCTCCCACTCTCCACAAGCAGGAACCTCCCACTCTCCATGGAACTTCCCACTCTCCACACGCAGGAACCTCCCACTCTCCATGGACCCTCCCACTCTCCACACGCAGGAACCTCCCACTCTCCACACGCAGGAACCTCCCACTCTCCATGGACCCTCCCACTCTCCACGCGCAGAAACCTCCCACTCTCCACGCGCAGAAACCTCCCACTCTCCACGCGCAGAAACCTCCCACTCTCCACGCGCAGAAACCTCCCACTCTCCACGCGCAGAAACCTCCCACTCTCCACGCGCAGAAACCTCCCACTCTCCACGGACCTTCCCACTCTCAGAAACCTCCCACTCTCCACGCGCAGAAACCTCCCACTCTCCACGCGCAGAAACCTCCCACTCTCCACGCGCAGAAACCTCCCACTCTCCACGCGCAGAAACCTCCCACTCTCCACGCGCAGAAACCTCCCACTCTCCACGCGCAGAAACCTCCCACTCTCCACGCGCAGAAACCTCCCACTCTCCACGGACCTTCCCACTCTCAGAAACCTCCCACTCTCCACGCGCAGAAACCTCCCACTCTCCACGCGCAGAAACCTCCCACTCTCCACGCGCAGAAACCTCCCACTCTCCACGCGCAGAAACCTCCCACTCTCCACGCGCAGAAACCTCCCACTCTCCACGCGCAGAAACCTCCCACTCTCCACGCGCAGAAACCTCCCACTCTCCACGCGCAGAAACCTCCCACTCTCCACGCGCAGAAACCTCCCACTCTCCACGCGCAGAAACCTCCCACTCTCCACGCGCAGAAACCTCCCACTCTCCACGCGCAGAAACCTCCCACTCTCCACGCGCAGAAACCTCCCACTCTCCACGCGCAGAAACCTCCCACTCTCCACGCGCAGAAACCTCCCACTCTCCACGCGCAGAAACCTCCCACTCTCCACGCGCAGAAACCTCCCACTCTCCACGCGCAGAAACCTCCCACTCTCCACGCGCAGAAACCTCCCACTCTCCACGCGCAGAAACCTCCCACTCTCCACGCGCAGAAACCTCCCACTCTCCACGCGCAGAAACCTCCCACTCTCCACGCGCAGAAACCTCCCACTCTCCACGCGCAGAAACCTCCCACTCTCCACGCGCAGAAACCTCCCACTCTCCACGCGCAGAAACCTCCCACTCTCCACGCGCAGAAACCTCCCACTCTCCACACGCAGAAACCTCCCACTCTCCACACGCAGGAACCTCCCACTCTCCACGGACCTTCCCACTCTCAGGAACCTCCCACTCTCCACACGCAGGAACCTCACGCTTTCCACTGACCCCCCCACTCTCCATGGACCCCCCCCCACTCTCCACGGACCCCCCCACTCTCCACGGACCCCCCCCACTCTCCACGGACCCCCCCCACTCTCCACGGACCCCCCCCACTCTCCACGGACCCCCCCACTCTCCACATGCAGGAACCCCCCACTCTCCATGGACCCTCCCACTCTCCACACGCAGGAACCTCCCACTCTCCATGGACCCTCCCACTCTCCATAATAAAGATTTGATTACAACTAGTACACCCCTACTACATCACTACTACACCTCCTATTACATCACTATTACATTACTACCATGTTATAGAAGACGATCACACAAGACCCATGAGAACCCAGGATGGGAGGCGGTAGAGGGGATGGACAATCACCAAGCTCTTCCATGTTATAGAAGATATTCACACAAGACCCCCAAGAACCCAGGATGGGAGGCGGTAGAGGGGATGGACAATCACCAAGCTCTTCCATGTTATAGAAGACGATCACACAAGACCCATGAGAACCCAGGATGGGAGGCGGTAGAGAGGATGGACAATCACCAAGCTCTTCCATGTTATAGAAGATATTCACACAAGACCCCCAAGAACCCAGGATGGGAGGCGGTAGAGGGGATGGACAATCACCAAGCTCTTCCATGTTATAGAAGATATTCACACAAGACCCCAAGAACCCAGGATGGGAGGCGGTAGAGAGGATGGACAATCACCAAGCTCTTCCATGTTATAGAAGACGATCACACAAGACCCCAAGAACCCAGGATGGGAGGCGGTAGAGAGGATGGACAATCACCAAGCTCTTCCATGTTATAGAAGACGATCACACAAGACCCATGGGAACCCAGGATGGGAGGCGGTAGAGGGGATGGACAATCACCAAGCTCTTCCATGTTATAGAAGACGTTCACACAAGACCCCAAAGAACCCAGGATGGGAGGCGGTAGAGAGGATGGACAATCACCAAGCTCTTCCATGTTATAGAAGACGATCACACAAGACCCATGAGAACCCAGGATGGGAGGCGGTAGAGGGGATGGACAATCACCAAGCTCTTCCATGTTATAGAAGACGATCACACAAGACCCCCAAGAACCCAGGATGGGAGGCGGTAGAGAGGATGGACAATCACCAAGCTCTTCCATGTTATAGAAGATATTCACACAAGACCCCCAAGAACCCAGGATGGGAGGCGGTAGAGGGGATGGACAATCACCAAGCTCTTCCATGTTATAGAAGACGATCACACAAGACCCATGAGAACCCAGGATGGGAGGCGGTAGAGGGGATGGACAATCACCAAGCTCTTCCATGTTATAGAAGACGTTCACACAAGACCCCCAAGAACCCAGGATGGGAGGCGGTAGAGGGGATGGACAATCACCAAGCTCTTCCATGTTATAGAAGACGATCACACAAGACCCATGAGAACCCAGGATGGGAGGCGGTAGAGGTGATGGACAATCACCAAGCTCTTCCATGTTATAGAAGACGATCACACAAGACCCCCAAGAACCCAGGATGGGAGGCGGTAGAGGGGATGGACAATCACCAAGCTCTTCCATGTTATAGAAGACGATCACACAAGACCCATGAGAACCCAGGATGGGAGGCGGTAGAGGTGATGGACAATCACCAAGCTCTTCCATGTTATAGAAGACGATCACACAAGACCCCCAAGAACCCAGGATGGGAGGCGGTAGAGGGGATGGACAATCACCAAGCTCTTCCATGTTATAGAAGATATTCACACAAGACCCCCAAGAACCCAGGATGGGAGGCGGTAGAGGGGATGGACAATCACCAAGCTCTTCCATGTTATAGAAGACGATCACACAAGACCCATGAGAACCCAGGATGGGAGGCGGTAGAGGGGATGGACAATCACCAAGCTCTTCCATGTTATAGAAGATATTCACACAAGACCCCAAAGAACCCAGGATGGGAGGCGGTAGAGGGGATGGACAATCACCAAGCTCTTCCATGTTATAGAAGACGTTCACACAAGACCCCCAAGAACCCAGGATGGGAGGCGGTAGAGGGGATGGACAATCACCAAGCTCTTCCATGTTATAGAAGACGATCACACAAGACCCCCAAGCACCCAGGATGGGAGGCGGTAGAGAGGATGGACAATCACCAAGCTCTTCCATGTTATAGAAGACGATCACACAAGACCCCCAAGCACCCAGGATGGGAGGCGGTAGAGAGGATGGACAATCACCAAGCTCTTCCATGTTATAGAAGACGATCACACAAGACCCATGGGAACCCAGGATGGGAGGCGGTAGAGAGGATGGACAATCACCAAGCTCTTCCATGTTATAGAAGACGATAACACAAGACCCATGGGAACCCAGGATGGGAGGCGGTAGAGGGGATGGACAATCACCAAGCTCTTCCATGTTATAGAAGACGATCACACAAGACCCCAAGAACCCAGGATGGGAGGCGGTAGAGGGGATGGACAATCACCAAGCTCTTCCATGTTATAGAAGATATTCACACAAGACCCATGGGAACCCAGGATGGGAGGCGGTAGAGGGGATGGACAATCACCAAGCTCTTCCATGTTATAGAAGACGATCACACAAGACCCCCAAGAACCCAGGATGAGAGGCGGTAGAAGGGATGGACAATCACCAAGCTCTTCCATGTTATAGAAGATATTCACACAAGACCCCCAAGAACCCAGGATGGGAGGCGGTAGAGGGGATGGACAATCACCAAGCTCTTCCATGTTATAGAAGACGTTCACACAAGACCCCCAAGAACCCAGGATGGGAGGCGGTAGAGGGGATGGACAATCACCAAGCTCTTCCATGTTATAGAAGATATTCACACAAGACCCATGAGAACCCAGGATGGGAGGCGGTAGAGGGGATGGACAATCACCAAGCTCTTCCATGTTATAGAAGACGTTCACACAAGACCCCCAAGAACCCAGGATGGGAGGCGGTAGAGGGGATGGACAATCACCAAGCTCTTCCATGTTATAGAAGACGATCACACAAGACCCCCAAGCACCCAGGATGGGAGGCGGTAGAGAGGATGGACAATCACCAAGCTCTTCCATGTTATAGAAGACGTTCACACAAGACCCCCAAGAACCCAGGATGGGAGGCAGTAGAGGTGATGGACAATCACCAAGCTCTTCCATGTTATAGAAGACGTTCACACAAGACCCATGAGAACCCAGGATGGGAGGCGGTAGAGGGGATGGACAATCACCAAGCTCTTCCATGTTATAGAAGACGTTCACACAAGACCCCAAAGAACCCAGGATGGGAGGCGGTAGAGGGGATGGACAATCACCAAGCTCTTCCATGTTATAGAAGACGTTCACACAAGACCCCCAAGAACCCAGGATGGGAGGCGGTAGAGGGGATGGACAATCACCAAGCTCTTCCATGTTATAGAAGACGATCACACAAGACCCATGAGAACCCAGGATGGGAGGCGGTAGAGGGGATGGACAATCACCAAGCTCTTCCATGTTATAGAAGACGATCACACAAGACCCATGAGAACCCAGGATGGGAGGCGGTAGAGGGGATGGACAATCACCAAGCTCTTCCATCTTATAGAAGACGATCACACAAGACCCCCAAGAACCCAGGATGGGAGGCGGTAGAGGGGATGGACAATCACCAAGCTCTTCCATGTTATAGAAGACGTTCACACAAGACCCCAAAGAACCCAGGATGGGAGGCAGTAGAGGTGATGGACAATCACCAAGCTCTTCCATGTTATAGAAGACGTTCACACAAGACCCATGAGAACCCAGGATGGGAGGCGGTAGAGGGGATGGACAATCACCAAGCTCTTCCATGTTATAGAAGACGTTCACACAAGACCCCCAAGAACCCAGGATGGGAGGCGGTAGAGGTGATGGACAATCACCAAGCTCTTCCATGTTATAGAAGACGATCACACAAGACCCATGAGAACCCAGGATGGGAGGCGGTAGAGGGGATGGACAATCACCAAGCTCTTCCATGTTATAGAAGACGTTCACACAAGACCCATGAGAACCCAGGATGGGAGGCAGTAGAGGTGATGGACAATCACCAAGCTCTTCCATGTTATAGAAGACGTTCACACAAGACCCCAAAGAACCCAGGATGGGAGGCGGTAGAGGTGATGGACAATCACCAAGCTCTTCCATGTTATAGAAGACGATCACACAAGACCCATGAGAACCCAGGATGGGAGGCGGTAGAGGGGATGGACAATCACCAAGCTCTTCCATGTTATAGAAGACGTTCACACAAGACCCATGAGAACCCAGGATGGGAGGCAGTAGAGGTGATGGACAATCACCAAGCTCTTCCATGTTATAGAAGATATTCACACAAGACCCATGAGAACCCAGGATGGGAGGCGGTAGAGGGGATGGACAATCACCAAGCTCTTCCATGTTATAGAAGACGATCACACAAGACCCACCAGGATGGGAGGCGGTAGAGGGGATGGACAATCACCAAGCTCTTCCATGTTATAGAAGACGTTCACACAAGACCCCCAAGAACCCAGGATGGGAGGCAGTAGAGGTGATGGACAATCACCAAGCTCTTCCATGTTATAGAAGACGTTCACACAAGACCCCCAAGAACCCAGGATGGGAGGCAGTAGAGGTGATGGACAATCACCAAGCTCTTCCATGTTATAGAAGATATTCACACAAGACCCATGAGAACCCAGGATGGGAGGCGGTAGAGGGGATGGACAATCACCAAGCTCTTCCATGTTATAGAAGACGTTCACACAAGACCCATGAGAACCCAGGATGGGAGGCGGTAGAGGGGATGGACAATCACCAAGCTCTTCCATGTTATAGAAGATATTCACACAAGACCCCAAAGAACCCAGGATGGGAGGCGGTAGAGGGGATGGACAATCACCA